>PVIH01007606.1:0-84941 GCA_004025045.1 Sigmodon hispidus | reverse complement strand
TAGAGGAACACCTGACTCAGTCTTGATGTTGGGGTGAGGAAACTGTATCTGCCTGGAGTGGATGCTGAACAGAGCCATATTGGGACCTTGGGACCTCCTATCCTTGCTGGGGAGGAGATGGGGAGATGCAGAGAAGAGAGAGTAACTGATGGTGGTGGGAGGGGCATGTGACCTTGAACAAAGATATACACGGATATAAAATGTGACTTTATTCATAATAAAACAAAACAAAACAAAAAAGGACAAAAAATATAATTTAAAACCTCCAAAAAATTTTTGAATGTTTCAAATCTTAAATAAACATTGAGGTACATATTCACAATAATTGGTTGTAGCTTAGAGTTCAAGAAACCAGTGCCTGTTCCTCAGGCTTGCACATTTTCATTTTATCAGCATATAAGAGATAAATGAAGTCAATGAGAAGAGAAAGATGCAGCCTGTGATAAAATTCTGACACAGGGTTATTTGTTGTACTGAAAATGGATGTTTAATGTTGAGAAACCTCCTGAGGAAGCTGTAAGCACTGCACCTCCAGCAGCTTTTTTTGTTTGAAGACATACCCATCCTTCTGTGGCCAACATTAACTCCCATATTCTTGGTTTGTAAAGAGAGGTCAAGGGGAATCTTTCAGTGTCCCAGTCCTGTGGGAGGAGACAAGAAATAGGTACCAGTGGAAGAGGGGCTGGTGAGTATATATGTTCTTCTATATAAATGGCAGTTGGGTGGATGTATAAATGTATGGATGATTATCCAAATGATATAGACCAAAGTAGAAAATTTAAGTTATTTGAAAGCTTGATTTGAGTGGACAAAACTATTCAGCGGTGGCTTCTACAGCTGTGTCTTGAAGGTGTCTGGGAAGATCAGGCATTTTCCTCAGTAAGTACACATGCAGGACAGAAGTGGGACCATTAGCTACATGTACTTAGCTAGCAGGAAAGTTACATGAGCCAACTATGTCATGGGGCTGCCAAGCAAAACAATACATAAGGAAACAGTTCTATGTAAAGCTGCACTGACAAGAAGAATCAACTTAAATTGGAAAAGATGCGGATACTTTATGCTAGTCTACCCTGTGCTTGTCATATTCCCAACAGAACGTGGAACACATTTTAATAAAAGGTGGCCTTTATAGTCAGACAGAGTATAGTCATAGATAAAGGAATTGGAAAAATGTATTTGTAGGAAAATGAGGAAATGTGGTATTTAGTGTATATTACAAAGCATTCAGATAGTCATATAAAAGCAGCTGAGAATTATACTGTGGGATACAATGGGTACAAATAACAACACATGGTTGACACATTTCCCAGTAGTAAAGGCTGTTCACATATAGAATGTAAATCTTGGGATGCAGTCGTATATAATACTGTGAATATTAGTACTGGACAGATACAGAAGCAGAACAAGATTTTTGAGTTTGAAGACATCTTTCCAGCTGGGTGATGACTGGTAAATATCCTGATTCTTGATCTCTTCAATAGAATAATTTCAATACTCTCAGAGTTAAAGTAAGAATTACTAATTTTGGTAAGTGATCACTTGTGACTCTTTAGGAGTATCAAACATTAGTTTTAGAAGTTCAGAAGTACAAATCCATATATCCATATATATATATATGTATTACACATACACATTTATATATATGTATTTACATATATATATGTATGGAATAGAAGGACTTCTTAGTTTTAAAAAGTGAACTTAACCATCATGCACATGGCAGGTATTCTTCGATACAAAGCCACCTGAGGTTCTATGGAAAAAGACTGTGTTCTCCAGAGCCAACACTAATTCAGTGCCAAAATTGCTATGTTTTAAAATGGGACTCATGTGACTGAAAGGCTCAAATTGCAATGAGCCTCTGAGGCATCTTATAAAATTCTCATTAGAAAGTAGCATAGCCACAAGGCTGCAAGGATACTAAATCTAAGAACAAATAACTTGAATGACATACTAACCATTTAAATCCTATACAGTTTGCTAAAAAGCATAAATTCACTTGGTCAGTTGCCAAGCTAAATGTAAGAGAAAGGGATACAATATTAGCATAGCAAAAACATTAGAAATTAAGCCAATGAATAAACATGCCCCCCCTCTGGTAAATCTTTGTACCAATTATTGATAAATTTTGTGAGCATGTGATATTTAACAAAGCTTAGCTTTATGTGATGTATAATTGTATAAAGCTCTTGGGTATTTTGTTCTGGAAAATTGAATGGTGCTCTGTCCTTGTTTTTAATGAGAGGCAAGTAAATAATGGAAAACATCAATTTGGTGTGCTGATTATGTTAATGAATGAGCAGAACCAACTGCCAGCTCTTCTCTGTAGGACAGGTGACACCATGTGTAGCAAGCTGTTCTTCCTCTCTGATGAGACATTAGGCTGTTCAACAGTTCTCATGAAATTCAGACACATGTAGAAGATATGTTCGCAAATGGATTTTTGAGAAAATTTAGTAACTTTAAAATAATGCCACTAAAATAGACATGTAACCAAGTTTTTGAGTAGTTGATTGTCTATGTTAGTCTGGTGCCATTGGAGAATTAATTTATATATGTATCAACCCAGACAATTGTCCTTTCTTATGAAACTAGTCATCCACCCATCCATCTATCCATTTACATGGTTATTTACAGTGTGACCATTTATCTTAATTATGGTTTCTATTGCTGTAAAAAGACACCATAACCACGGCAACTCTTACAAAGGATATGTAATTGAGGTAGCTTACATTTTCAGAGGTTTAGTCCATTATCATTATGGTGTAACATGGTGGCATGCAGGCAGACATGGTGCTAGAGAAGAATCTGGGTGTCCTCCATCTTGACAGGCAGGCAACAGTAAGTGGTCTGTGTCACTGGGGGTAGCTTGTGCATAGAAGAACCCAAAGTTCATATTCATAGTGATACACTTCCTCCAGCAAGGCTACACTTCTATAGAGCTTATGGGGCCAATTCCATCCAAACTACCACACCATCCTTGTATCTAAATGGTGTAACTCAGTATAGTAACAATGTAATGTAACCTTCAAGAAATTGTTAACTATATGTAACTCATAACTTTCTAAAGTAGAAAATAGTAGTAATGATGTTTACTTATGCCTGTAAATTTACTATGATGAATTAGAAAGTTAAAAAATTTTAAATGCCTAGTATTGTATTTGAAATGTATTAGTCACACATTTAGCATTCAATGTAATATTTATTCCATTATAATTATGTACCTGTTAACACTGAAATTTAAAAATGTGTTTAAAATTCTGCTGATAAGTTTCCTTTATTAACTACTATCAATACAATACATCAGAGGAAGCAATCTTATTATTTATTATATCTTATCTCTATGGAAATGAAATCTTTATGGTTCCTGTACAGATCTATAACTTGCCTATACTTCTTTGGCTAGCTGCTTCTTTTGAGAACTTTTGGTTGCACTTTCTGGACAAAGTTCAGAATTCAGGATACCTTACCTTGGACAGAACAATCAGGTCCCAGTAGAACACTAGTTGTATCTATACTGCTGTGGCACACTTCATTCCAAATGAGCATCAGTCTGAAGGGTCTACCTGCTTTGTCTCACACAGATTGCCCTAAAAATAACCATGCTTTCCCTAGAGATTTGAATAAACAATTCTCTTGACCAGCCCTGACCATGAGCATGTTTATAGAATACTCTCACAGTTTGGGTCAGTTTTCATTATCTTCAGTTGGAAACACCTCCTCTGCACTATTCCTTTCCCATGTATCAGAGAGACACATGCCACAACAGACTCTGTTCTCTAAGATAAATTCTGCAAAGTAAGTCAGATTTAACTACAGGCAACTAAAGAATCCTGAAGATAGGAGAAGTTGCCTTTCTCAGGTAAGAACATAGCAACTGGCTGCCTAAAACCTAATGGTCATGACTGACATCATACAGAAAATCAATATTATATATTAAATAAGATATGCTTAGAAATGTATGTATGTACATACACATATTCATGCAATATTTTTTAAGCACTATGAATTTGAACAAGAGAAAGGAGAGGTATATGAGAGACTTTGGAGGAAATAAAATTAGGGGAAAAATGATGTCAATATACTGTAATCTCAAACATAAAATAAAAGATAAAATGTTACTAGTGTAAAGTAAGTGAATAATGAAGAACACAGAAGTTTGAACTCTATTGTGAAATTTAGGATGAATAAAATTAGTTTACCTCAAGCAAATGTGAGATGATGTCACCAAGCATGAGAAGTCTTGAAATTTAAGCATCTATAATGAAATGAAGCCTAATTTGTCCTGTGTATAGACTGTACATAAATGGTGATAAAACCCTGGAAAAGTACAATGAAACCTGCATAAAGTGTCCTATGTTTATAAAACATTTTAAAGGATAGAATCAGATAAAATCATGGAAAAGTATGGTAAATAAATCTACATAAGTAAGTCATTTCTTAGTATTTTTTACTAACATTAATAAAAGATAAATCTATGAGGAGATAAAAAATATATATGAACATAGCACCAGCAATAAAGATTGAAGATATTGGTACCAGGGAGATGGCTTAGCAGTTAAAAATGCATGTTGTTCTTCCAGATAACCTAAATTCTGTTCCCATCACTGATGATGGACACAGCTCA
Organism: Sigmodon hispidus; assembly: GCA_004025045.1. Taxonomy (NCBI): domain Eukaryota; kingdom Metazoa; phylum Chordata; class Mammalia; order Rodentia; family Cricetidae; genus Sigmodon; species Sigmodon hispidus. The sequence continues at coordinate 80,311 of PVIH01007606.1, read as the reverse complement.
CAATCGCTGTAACTCCAGGATGCAGGGAATCCAACGTCCTCTCTTGGAACTTCTACACATGTGGCATACAATCATGTAGATATATACACTTAGTGGTAAATAACAGAAATCTTTTTTTCTTATAAGCTATCTAACAAATTACAGCAAGAGGTTTTGTGTTGATAAATATAATTTTTGAATGTATACAGCAAGTAAGAAAACAATCACAGAACAGAGGGAAAAAAGATAATAAGAGAAGAGAGCAAAATGGAGAGAAAATAAACAGGAAAACCTTTCAGAATCCTAACCTTGGAGTTTGATGTGGATTAAAAAAAAAAACTGAGGTAAGATATATATACATATATACATATATAACAGTATATATTATGTGTAATATATAATGATACATTATATATAGCCACCCATTTAATATATCTATTTATGTGCTCTTTATTATGTTCCTGGAAATCTAATAATCATTAGAAAAAAAACAGTAAATGAGAAAAGCAATGTTCCTTTATTCATAGAATTGTATTATAAATGATAAAGACAAATTATATAAAAATAAGTTGACTTCAATTTTAGATGAAGATAGATTATATAGAGATAAGTTGACTTTAATTTCAGATGGTGATAAATGCTATGAAAAGAAAAATGCAACCATGTGACTAGGTCGGCTTGAGAAATGTTCCCTAAGGGCTACAGTTGAAACTGGATCTAAGAAGCAAGGGCTGGATCTGCATCAGGACAGCAGGTGCAAAGATCTGAAGGCAAGTTTGCTAGAGCTTTACAGATACAGGGAGAGAGAGCAAGATAAGTGCAGTAAGTAAGCAGAAAGAGGGCATTCAGAGCTTCACAGGAGAGCGGCTTTCATTTAAATTTAATGGGGATAATTGGAAGTTTTTGGTTTTCCCATTTTCTCATTTTATTTTCAATTGTTCATGTAACATTTATTTTTAATGACTACATATTAGTCCAAATGTGGGCCTCATTGAGTTCTAAATAACATAAATGTTATAGGCCATTTCCTTTTTTCATAATGATATAAAAGTAGTACTTAATAAAATATAGAAAAATAGCCCAATACTTGGGAAATTTTGAAAAATATCTCTTATACATCCATTAACTCATGAGAGTCAAAACTATAATTTCTGACTATTTATAAAATAATTAAACTTTAAAAAATACTTCATTTCAGCTATGGATCAGGGTTGGTAGCATGCTCAAGTCTTCTCAAACCAAGTAAAACTCCTACACAAGATTAGTGGCAGCCACTAGAAGATGTTTGTCTTTCTGTTTTATCTTAAGTATCCTGCTAAGCCATGCTTCTTAGTACCCCTACATTTAGCAATGAAGATTTTTAATACAAAATATGAATGGAAGTAATTGTTGCTTCTAGTCAGTCAGCTACAATTGTTTAAACCTGATTTTTGTTTTAATTCTCTGAGTTATTCTACTGAAGGTTATTATTTTTCAAATTATCTGCTCACATCTTCATACATGTTATGTGAAGCATATCAGAAAGGTTATGAAGGCATAGGTAGGATCTGACAGAGCTTCAGCATAAAAGGACCTTAAATAAGAGACTGAGGTTACTATTTATCTACTGACCTTTGTGATATAAGGGAGAAACAAACCTTTGTAAGATAAGATATAGATATGTAAGGATGATTTGTTTCAACATCTGTTATTACTTATACCAAAATTAAAATAACATACTGCAGTTTACTAAACATTAGAAAATGCTGAATCCCCATGGAGACCTTAACTTTTCAGAGAGGATCTGAGGGGAGAACTGGAGGAAAGTGGGAGAAAGAATGAGAGATGAACCTGTGGTTGCTATGTAAAATGAATGAAAAATTTTCTTAAATAAAAAATTAGTGATAGAGGTATTAATAATACAGTGGTACTTAGGATCTTTCTGCCTTCTTTCCCACAATTTTCTCTGGCCCATATATTCAGGAACTGTGATGTAGATATATCCATTGTTTCCTGGATTACCACAGTCCACTAATCTCTGCTTTGTGTCCAGTTGTGATTATTTGTGATGTCTATGTTCTATAAAGTAGCTTCTTTTATGAGCTGCATTAGCTACATTTCTCTGTGGGTGTAAGGACAAGATTTAGAAAGTAGTAAGGATTTACCCTAGTCTAACAAAGTGGCAATAACAGATTGTTTTCTAACTGTCTGTGGCTTTACTAGGCCAAGAGCACTGACTAAATTCTAGTACCAAGCAGTGTTTCCCTCCTTTTAGGTAGACTTTGTATTCAAGTATACAACTCTTTCATATACTTTGCTTTTCTGAAAAGAAAAATTTGTGATGTACATGGACTTTGCACTATCCTACATACTGACTCTGCCTTACCCAATCTTTTAAATCTATACCACTCTATATATTTATGCTGCACTGCCCTATATATTCACTCTATATTACCATATATATGGACACTGTAACATCTTATATTTTGACTGTACCAACCTACATATTCAGTCTGTATCATTCTATATATTGACTCTATACCATCAGATGTACATTTTCACAACTCTGCATATTGGCAATATAGCACCATACGTATTGACCCTGTTCCATACTACACATGGAGTGTAGAAGAAACAATCTGTGTATATTTGTAGTATATTAATCTATAGGAAATAGGAAATTGTGATTGATCTCTGGCAGAATTTAACTAGGAAAATAAAGCAATAGAAAAAGGGCTCTGGATAAAGTTGGAGAATTAGAATCTTCATAGCAACTTTGTCTTTGTTTTCCCTCTTATTGAAAGATAAGCAGGGGATGTGTTCACTCATTAGTGACTTTAAACAAAAAGCAAAGCATGTCCAAGCTGCAAACCACAAACACTGAACAGCTTGGGATCTGAAGCACCTTGAACTGGCACTTTGGAGCCCATTCCCTCCAGAGGAACACTTGATCCAGTCTTGATGTGGGGATGAGGAAAGTGGATGTGCCTGGAGTGGATGCTGAACTAAGCCACTTTGGGACCTTGGGACTTACTGTCCTTGCCAGGGAGGAGATAAAGAGATGGGGAGAAGAGAGACTTGTAGGGGTGGGAGGGGAAGGGCATTTGAACAAGGGGATACATGGATTAAAAATGAGACTTTATTAATAATAAAAAAACAAGAAAAAAATTAAAAAAGGAAAGGTAGAAGTAAGGACCCACTCCTGACTTTGAACTGACTGCCATTCTTTCCCAGTACATGGTAGGGAGTAATATATTTAAACTGCTGAAGCCATACCATTTGAGGCTTAGATTTCCTTCTGATGTTTGTTAGAACACTCAGAATGTATAGGTCTTAATTTTATAACACATCTAACTACTCTAAAACTACCCTATCATGCTTAAAGAAGCCAAAGTCTCTCAAATGAATCTCATGGAGTCTATGAGCATAAGGAAACAGAACAGCATCCAGTTAAATACAGATGTATGTATAGGTATGCCACAGAATACATGGTATCTTATATCTTCTACCCTTGACCAGCCATCCCATAAGGCCAGTTGAAGCCTTTAGTGTATAAACCATACCCTCAGCCATTTTGTATTTGCTTACTCATGAAAATGGATTTTGTAAAGGTAATTATACTTGTTTATAAGTGTAGACATAGTAATAAAAATAGTAAATACTATCAAATTAGAAATGTTTTCTAAATAGTTCATGTCAGTGAATAAAATAATGCAAATTATAAATTTAGTTATAATTAATAACAAAATGGTTTATTCTCACAATATTAGAGCATGAAATAAAAGAAGTGCTTGAAAGAAAACTTATAATCTAAAATATGTACATTTTTACTTAGTATAGAAAGTTAATTTAAAATTCAGAAGCCTAAGTACCAAATCTAGGAGTAAAGAGAAAAAAAATAATGAAAAAAATCAAGTAGCAATGATAATAGAAACTTTTAAGTAAATATGTATAATTAATAAATAAAAAAGAAAGATGTGGTTGATTTACTCTGTCTAAACAATGCAAAACTAAGTATTGCAAATTATACAGCTACCTAATAGGTGTTCTTATTTTTTCACTCAGCTTTGTTAAGTTAATAGACAGCATTGCTGTTTCCTAGTAATTAGCTGATTTTCTGAGTTTGGCATTAAATTATCCTAAAACTGCCATATATTTATTTTAATTGGAAGATCAATCACTATGTCTGCTTCTAGTTTTGTTTTTATGCTCTTTGCATTTTCTGTTTTTGCTTGCCATTTTTATTTTTACAGTATAGGAGATTGAACCTAGTGTTTTGCATATGCCAGGTAAACATTCTGACACTGAACTACATCCCCCTTCACATCATTAATTGCTAAGTCCTGCATAGCAATCCCATGAAAAGACAGCAACCAAAAGAGAAAGAAAAGATGGAAGGAAGTGAGTGAGGGATGGAAGGGGAAGGGAGGAAAGAAGGGACAGATGGAGACAAGGGGAGAGAGGAAGGGAAAGTTTACCTTTAAACAATAAATAAAATTCTATATTTTTAAAGACATGATTATTCCCAGGAATTCTACAGCTGACAACAAGACTTGACATCACAACTCTTGGAGACAGCCATTGTTCCTTCTGCTTTTAAAGATCAAACGTCAGCCCATTCGCAGAGAGTCCCCTGAACTACAGGGCTAACCCACTTAAAGCTGTAAATTCCTGGTATCACTTGACCTCTATGCTTCACTAGTTCTCAAAGGCTTCCATTTATTTTACAGTTTTTCTGATATATATGTATAATTTATATGCAAAGAAATATGTACTGCAATATTCAGACCGGCTTTTGCTGGAATTCTTACAAAGTTTGAATTTGTTTAGTTTAAATGAAAGATTTTTTTTTTTAATGTCTGACTAAAAGAACTTGGGGGCACATTAACAACTTTAGTGCAATGCTATTTACATTGAGCTTTCAATTTTAATAGTATGTTGTCAAAAGCCTTCATAAATGTCTAGTAAAGTAGGTTTACACCATCATTTGCATTTTTATGGATTAGGGAGTGAGTCATGTGACTGTCTCAACTTCAAGCAAGAAGAAGTCATCATCATGGATACAAGCCCCTCTCTCTGTCATGCTTATTCATACTAGAATGTCATACTTTCCAGAACTTCTTTACTCCACAATGAATATAAAGTATGGTCTATTGAAAAGATCATATTAACTAGCAATTTCATTCTTCCTCAGGATATTGGTTGTAAGTCAATGTTAGTCAGTGAAAAGAAAAAGTGTTTGAATTTGGTTGTTGAAGGGGATAGGCAATCTCAAAGAAAAAGGCTTTTAATAAGATTATGATTTTATATGAATGTATTCTTCCCACAATGCTGGACTTGGCACTGACATAAGCTCAGGGGACTTCCTGTAGTTAAAAGACTTATAAAGGTAAAAGGTCATCTTGCATGACTTTCTATCTGCTTTTTCTTATGTCTCTTGTTCCTGATTACACATTTCTGTTGCATTTCTGCACTGTTCCTGCTTCACTCTCTTTTAATTGGTTGGCAGTCATAGAGATTTATAACTGCTCAATTGACACATTGTTTGATAGTGTGTTAATCAGGAAGTCATAAGACATCAGTTTGGATTCAGTTCTGCTAACTGTGATGAAGAAATGGATATTGTATCTTTTTTCTCAACCTTTTATTGCAGTATTTTATGTAAAGGGATAAACTAGACAGCTTAAAGAGAGTATGGGTATTTCCAGACTCTTAATTTGTGTTTCTACTGCTACAATATACAATTCGAAATTTTTCTGAGTTATTACTCTTGCCAGGGCCATCTACAAGTATAATGAAAAGACTTCACAATTCCCCTATGTTATTCATTTCCTTATATCTTGTAACTGCCTGAAACACTCCAGATTTTCCTTACATTCCTAGCCCTCCTTATCATTTTATTTTGAGTATCCTACTGACTCCTCTACATGACTTCTTGCATAGACTCTCCCATGGTAGTAATTTACTTAACTCATGATAATGGTAGGAAAGATGCCAAATGAAGCAACGAAGAGCTCAGGATTGCAGCTTATATAACTCACTGGGAATGACCAACTCAATTCTAAGTATGACTTGTCTATGACACTATTAATTTGTTGATAAGTTCAATGTGCTTTTTTTTTTTTTACTGTTGAACAAAATTTAAAAGATATTTCTTACATCTGATGAATTTTTTTCTTAACTCTACTAATTCCTTCCCTAAGGTGAGATTACTGGGTTGTGTAAGCACGTGAAGACTGACATGGGTCTACTAATCCACTTATTCCATTTGTGTGGATTTTCTATGTTTGACTCATATAATAATGTCATAAGAATTTTTAAGTTTTAATTTCGTTGTCTCATCATTTTAATAAGAACTTTCTCATATAGATATTCCTTTTAACTTATTTAATACCCAAGCCTAACACATTTCTTCTTAACAACACTGTGAGTTTTTGTTCTTACTACAGTCCTGTTCGGATGTACAATGTTGTTCATCATTGATCAGTAACCCCCAGTACCCTCAGACTTTAGCAGTGAAAATTCCTAGCATTCCTGTTCCAAATTAGCTCTCAGCTGGATGTAATAGAAGATATCCTCTTGTCATTATTGCTTTTCAATCATCCCCTTATCCTAATTCTATAGCTATTAGTTAGGATTAGTCACTTTTATCACTTTTTAGTCATATGAGAGGCATTCATTTTTAAACTTTTGAAATGATTAATTACACAATTTAAACATGTATGGGCCTTGACAATTTTAGAAAACTTGTAAAGGATTTCTCAATATATATTTTCTCATAATTGCTGCTCTCATTATTTATATACATGTCTCTGCTGACATACTTCCTCGAATGTCCACTTTGACTTCTCCCTCTGCATACTGAGATTTTTCTCATCTTCCAAAGGTCAGATAAATGCTACAAATCTGTGCAGTCTTCTGTGATAATTATGGTCAGAGTTTTGTGCATTATCAAAAAGCTCTAGCTATGTTTGGGGGTTTAACTAGTATTAAGACTGTTTATTTCAGTTTCAAAAATTTGATCATAAGGTTAATGAAGGCAGAGACCAAGGATCATTTCTTATGCATCTTCATGATCCCAGAGTGCCTATAACTGATTATTTAAGCCAGAAATTCTTTTAAAGTGAACTTGGAATTTGAAGAGGGGACTTAGGTCACTAAAGACATAAATTATAATGCCAATACATGAGCATTTAAAAAAGTCTTTTGGAACTGTGGTCCTCAATGAGAGTTACCTTGATTTCTATGACAACCTAAGCAAGGTTGGGTATATAATTTATTTTTCTATTTAGCAAAGCTACACACATTTAAAGAGTGCAGCATCAGGAAAAGAAATTGTACATAACTATGCCTGTAGTGTTATACTAAACTTACATATTATACATGTGTTTGTGGATGTGTATATAAAAAATGAGAAGTCCCTTAATCCTGAAGTTTATTCAATGGTTAGATATTATATATTCTTAAAATAATTAATATATGTCTACTCTCAAGGAAATTGCTAGGCAAAAATCAAGGACGGGGCATGTAAACCTGTTATTATAGAAAGCAAAGAGAGCTAATGACTTTTACAGCAATTTCCTTAGGGCTAATAGCTGTTAATAATTATTAAATTACTGCTCTGAACAGATACCATGCTTAGAACTTTATATAAATTAACTTGTAAAACTGAAGCACATCTACCTCAATTGGTAGGTAGTGTCACTAAGCCTGATTAATAGTAAAACATGGTGACGGGACAGGTGAGAAAAACGTTGATTCACTTTTAATTTGTATGTCAGCACTTTTCCACAAAGACATAGAGTAACTTCCCAGTGGCAAATCAGACAAATGATCCCTCAGCCAGGTGATAAGTTATGCTAATAGTACTGTGTGTATTGGAATTTAAATTGTCTCCAAGGTTCATATATCCAAACCTTGGTCACTGGCCTGTAAGGTCACTGGGAGTTGATGGAAGAAACAAGAGAAGGAATTTGAGTTTTTCAAACATGAACTTGAAGAATATACTCGAATTTTAGCCCTCTGTCTTTTTCTCTTTGCTTTTATAGGACCTGTACAATGAGCCAAATTCTTTCACCACATCCCTGCAATGATGGGTCCTCCCTCAGTAGGGAAACAACAATGGATGAGACCTCTGAAACTATTCACCAAGGTAAATCACTCCTTCTCATATGTTAATTTTCTCAGGTACTTTCTTTCAGCAATAAAAGCTGACTAATATATGTCCCCTTACATAATACATAATAATGACAGTGTTGTCTTTCTCTCCAAGTCTGTTGTTGCCTTCCCCCAAATCCACAACATCACAAATCATAAAAAACATCAGATAAATTTCAAGAAAGATGATCATCCTGCAGTATAACTGATCAGTGTCTATCAAAACTGTCAAGGTCATTAAAAGTAACAAATGTTATAAGGAAATTGCTAAGAGCCGCTTTAGTTAACAGAAGTAAATGTGAGGTGGCATCTGGATGGGATCCAGAGCAGAACAAGCACATTGAGTAAAATATAATGACATCTGACTGAACGGAAGTTAATAATCATTACTATTATTATCAGTGCAGCAATATTCATTCATTAATTAAAAGTGTGGGTTGAACTTACTCTCAAGAAGATATGATGAAATTCTAATTTGAGTGATAATAAATGTGACATTTTTACAAAAAAAATAGGTTTTAGCAGATGTAATTAAGATAAAGTAATGCTGGATTAGGGTGTGCCTGAATACAAGGATTGACATCATTAATGAGAAAGCTCTAAAAGAAACAATCACACAGAAGGAAGATGGCTAAGTCTGTACAAAAGAGAAAATTGGAATGATATTACCACAGGCCAAGAACTATCTACCAGGGGCTAGAGATGGGAAAAGGAACATGTTTTTAGAGTCATCAAAAGGCTACCAACTGTGAGACTTTACAAAGCCCTCAGAACCATAGGAGGGTGAATTACCAGTATGCAAACTCATTTATTGTAGTAATTTTATGGCCACCCTAGAAAAGATTATAGCACTGTAGTAATGTGAGATGTTAATAACAGCTGAAGAAGCAAGTCTGCATTGGTTAAAGTGCTTTCTGTACTATATGTTATTTCCTCTGTCAGTCTTACTTGTCTAAAATATGAAGTTTATCAAAAACCAAATCGAGCAAAGAAAAAAGGACCATGACATAACACATCATCAGCAAATATATTTATAATAAAAAAGGGATCATGAATGTAATTGAAAATGTACAGACTTTGGAAGTTTAACAACCTGCTGGTGGGAATGTAAAATGATGCATTTTCTTTAGAAATCAATGTGGAATCTGAATCTAAAACATATCATATGATGTAGCATTTTCATTCTTCACTCTGTGTCCAAGACAAAAAAAATATATCCATACCAAAGCTCACAAATGATTGTGGAAGAACTACTTATAATGTTCAAAAAAGTAGAAACAACCCAAATGTTCATCCATCTATTAATGGTCAAAATAATACAGTATTCTCATAAAGTAGTGTACTATTTATCATTGTCAACAAGTATACTTAATGCTCTAATTGAAGGACCCTGGGTTCTAAGGCTTGAACCAGGCGTTCAGTTCAGGTATTGGGCAGAGCACCCCCCAAGAGAACAAGGAACTAAAATCTGTCCCAGGAAACAGAGTGACCCAGCCCAGATAGCCATAAACAACTCAGATAGGACATAATGGTCTGGTCGAAACTGTGATTAAAATACCAGAAGTTCCAAGCAGAATAGAGGTAACACCGGTTGTAAAAGCCACCTAACCAGCTGGTCTTAAGGCAACCATATGACTTTGAAGTATGACCTTTAAAGTGACCAATCATGTGTTGCCCCAGTTGCTATGGTGATTTTATGGTCTTAGCCTTTAAAAGAGATATGAGATTGCCCCTCCCTTGCTACTCCCTTGCTCCCCGAGGCAAGGAGATGAAATAAACCTCATGTTTCTTTTTACATCAACGGCCTGGAGTCTGGGTTCTTGGGTCCCCCCTTCCGGAGGATAGTACCCTGAGTCTGGGGTCTGTCATAATTAAAAGGGTTCATAGGAGCCAGATATTGCTTCACAATTGCATTCACATGAAATGTCCAGAAAAAGTAACTCCATCAGAAAGAAAATAGGATAATTATTCTCTATTGTGGGGGAGGGAAAATAGAGCTGGAGAGTGGCTGTCAATGGGTACATATCACTGGGGATGTAACAAAAAGTGTTTTAAGTTGGTTACAGTGAACGTTTACAAATGTACACTTCAAACATGTAAACTGTGAGGCATATGATTTTTATATCAATGAAGGGTTTTGTTTTGTTTTTAGGTGTGCCTCAGACAGGACCTGTACCTTGTCCTAGGTCATGTGACAGAGCTAGAATTGGAACTAAAGTGCCCTGATCCACAGATTTATGCTCTTGAATACTTTCTGTAGTATATCTTCTCTAAAACTCAAAAGCACCAAAACAGAGCAAGCTCCAAAGAAGTGCGAAACAATCACACTGGTGACTTATCTCTCTCTGTTTGCTCAGAATTGCTCCTGGTAACAGACACCAGCAGGCTCCAAAGGGGAAAATGTCATTAAATCTCTGATTACATTCACAACCTCCTGGAGGGAAGGAAGCTATTTTTTTCTCCTTTTGCAATTCTGAGAAGGGTTATATTTAGGGGAGCAAGAAAAAAAAACATATTCAAAGCAATATGATAAACACATTCCTGCTACCCACTTAAGTTATTTAGATGCATGACAAAGCATCATTTAAAAGTAACTTAAAATTAACTCTAATGAGGCAGCATTTCCTTCCATTTCACACCCTGTCAAATTTCTGCTTCTCCTTCATGATAGGTGCTGCATGTCTGTCAAACAAAATCAAGATTATTCCCCCCAGGGGCTAAAATATTTATACATGTAGAAAAGAATTGTCAGGGTACATTCAGTTCAAGTAATAGCAATTGGACTCCACACTCTGAATGAAGCTCACTGCCACTGTAGTCTTCCTCAGGCCTATATACAAGATGGAGGAGTCAAGGGGGACATTCTTTTAAACTATGGTGCTGAGCTAAATGTCCAGCCACTGAGCCTGGGGCAAGCCCCCAAGGCTGGAGAATGCAGAGGAAATAGATAAACATATTTAGGAGCATGGAGTTGTACAGTCATCTGAGTGTATGGACAAGTATGCCTCAGATCATGAAATACTGTATGGGTTGTTCTTAAGAGCTGAACCATTGTCTAATAAGCCATGGGGATCTCCTATGGTTTTTGATTTAAAAAAAATTTGATTTTGCAATGGTGATTTGAGGAAAAGATGAGAATTATACTACTTGGATATTACTTACAGAAGTGGGCTCTCTTTCACTTTTGATTATTGAGTAACTTGAGACTGTTATATGCAGACTTGGGTTCAAGCTACATTGTGTTCCTGAAAGACTGTGTGTTCAAGCAATAAAATTTTATAATTACTGTTTTAATTTTCCTGCTTTAAAAGTGAAATTAGAAATTACTTTATTTCTAGTATTTGGATGAAAAGTAAAATAAGATAAAGTACACAAAAGTATATTTTACATTGTTATTCACTGATAAGTTGAACATGAAGCAGTGAAGATTAAAGCTGGTTCTTCATTAAAAAAAGATAAATATTGTATTTAAATTGAGTGGGTATGTGCACATGAGTGCATATGCCCCTGGAAGCAAGATGTCAAGTTCCTTGTAGCTAAAGTTACAAGTGGTAGTGAATCATTTGCTGTGGGTTTTAGATAATAAATTTACACCTTCTGTGAGAGCAGCAAGCATTATTAATTGCTAAGCCAGTTCTCTAGTCCCCTTAGAATGGTTCTCAATGCATTAGGAGCTCAGTGATGGAAAATGTGATAACACATAGCCCCACAAAGAATAAGTTGAATTCATCATAGTGGTTGTTGGTGTGTTCCAGACACTGCTCCAGTTTGCCCCCTGGGTGTGGCCTTCTGTCTCAGGCATCCCCATGTCTTGGCCACACCCCCACCCACAGAGAATGTCCATACGCCTACCCGTTCCTTTAAAAGAGAATAACACCTGGCAATGACTCCCTTTTTTCTCTGCTCCCCCACTTTTCTTCTCCCCTCTCCCACTGTTTCCGGATATCCAAGCCCTCCCTAAATAATTCTAAATGACACCTGGCAACAAATGTTTGGTGTCTCCCATTTGCAAAATGCTAACAGTGCCAGTCATTGCTATGGCACTGAAGAATTTGTCAGGTATTCATTCATAATGAATGAAGCTCAAATGGTCATTTTTTTTCAGGTGACAGAGCTTTCAGGACAATGTAGTCTCGGGTAACTGACACTGACAAGAGATGGGAGAACTCTGCTGGATGATCATTATTTGAAAACGTGAGACATTTAGGAATAAGGCATAGACCTACCTGATATGTAAAGGTACATTAATCTATAGAAACAAATTGTGGCCTCAAATACATGTTTAGGATTTTAATTTATGTATAATAGAGAATTCTGTCATGATATAAAATAGAGTTCTAATGAATGAGCTAGCTTCATTTATATATATATATATATATATATATACATATATATATATATATGTCAAACCTTGCAAGATTAAAAGAGTCGGGGCAAAGTGAGAAAATACATAGCACATACAGGGGGCCAGGCAGCAGGGACCTTGAAATATTTCAACAGGAACAAAAGGAGAATCTTACGAAGCTGAAAATAAAAGAAATGATGATGTATTTTTGTGAGAAAAGGAGAAGACAGGATGTCAGGAACTCTACCTTTATAACAGAAGTGATAAAAATTGCTTTGTGAACTAGAAAACATTATGCAAAATTATGACACTCCCCACATACTTAGAGTTTGTTTTAAAGAACAAAACATAGAGATTCAGCAAATAGAATAAAATAAAATGATACAGACTCAATTCATTGGTTTTTGGACTCTTGAGGAAAGCTCTCAGAGAGGAACTGACTTAAACAAAGCTTTAGCATAAAATGGAAAAGTTGCACTTGGATCAGCTCCTTTAAAACAGAGAGTTTTCCACAGGAAGGTGCACCTGAACATGACTACAAACATCCTCAGAGCTGAAATCAGTGAACACCAGTGATGTTTCCATTGCCATTATAAGTTTCCTCAGAGCACATTGCATGCCTTTTGCTGAACATATTGCAATTGTCAAACATATCTCATTTGTCATGGTAACTGTCATTCACAAAGCTCTTTAAAATGTTGACTCTGTTGTAGGAATCCATAAATGTGGAAACACAGGATAGGTTTGCTGTTCCTTTATATTGGAAACTGAAACTCATTATGGAGTACTTGTTGCTTTAGTTTCCTAAATAAGTTCAAGTTTCTTAGGACTCATGAGCATTTAAAAAAGAACCTTACTTCTTATTTTACTTAATGGCCTATTTGTGCTAGTATGACAATAAGAATGCAATAGATACATTTCTAAAATGTGTCTTTATATGTTAGTTTCTTCCTGATTACATATATGAAAATATATGATTCCAGATAATCATGAACTATCAGGAAATGCAGTACTTGCAATCCTTTTTGTTCAGTAGTACAATTAAGAGATTCTTCATTACTAGACTTCTCTGAATCACTACATAAGTACAGAAGTACTACAAGACCATCACAAGTGTGCAACTTAGATATTGCTTTTATTTGCTGTTTTATTTTTAAAGACACTACACTAGAAAATAGTCAACCAAGATTTACAATGAGCAGAAAGACTTTGGGCTACTCGCAAATGCAGGATGCTCAGCTCTTTTCGTTTCTAACATTCCCATCAGCTTGGATGATTTTCAGAGAAGAAAAGTTATGATGGAAAGAACACTGACTTAAAAAAAATTTGAATCCCAACCAAGTAGTTTCTAACTGTGTACCACAGATAAATAGCTGTGTGCCTCTGAATCTGTTTACATCATCCTCTTTTGTAAAATGGACAGGCTGTATTATTATTGCAAAGGTAAATAAAGATAAAACATAGTCATTGATATTGAGCAGATGGCTATATTTAGTGATTTCACCTTTCTATGTGCTATTTACCCTGTATCTCTGAAGGTAAAGGTAGAAGTTAATTAAGAAGGAGTGAGTATAAACCAATACCTGGGGAACTTTTGTAACCCACTAGGGCAAATGTTTGGGTACACAAAACCACTTTTTGGCATCTGTTTGAGACCATTTAGTGAGTCTTGCACAAGAAAGTCTGAAGCTTGCTTCTTTGTTCATTAATACCCAATGATGTGTGGAATCCAAAGTAAGACTTAACTGCTTTAAAAATCCAACATTTAAAAATGAGTTATGCACTTATTTCCCCCTAGGGACCATGGCCTTGGAAATATATTTTTTGTTTCTGGTCTTCCTGCTGTGGGGAGAGTGGCTGTCCCTAAATTTCTTGTCAAATATATTGCTGAGGCATCAATATTTACTCCAGAGGGACCAAATGTTGGGAGTATCAAAATAGAGAGAAGTTAAATAGACTGTGCTCACTTCTTAGACCCATGGAGGGCTCTCATAGGCCTACTGGGAATCCTCCCCTCCCTGGACCACTGAGGTGACATCCTGTAATTCTGGCTACATCCTCTACAGATTCTGTCTTAATATCCACTGCATTTACCTAATGTTTAAATAATGACTACTCTGTGGCAAATGCTGGAACATGCTTTGTCATTTGCACTTAGAATTATCTAATGGGGTATATATGAGTAATTGAATTTAAAGACGGAACTCAGGTCCTGAGAAGTTGAATAACTTGTGCAATCACCTACATAACTTTGCAAAGCAGTAATTAGGCCCACACTGACACACAAGACTTTGGAAAGAGTACTGTTTATGGTTTAAGAGCTCTGAATCTTGGCATGTTTGGCATTCTATCTTGATGTTAATAATATCTACTCTTAACAGTCTATTGGTCTCTACAAAATATTTCCTTGATCAAATCTTTTCTGTCTACTTTTCTTTAATTTGCTGAGTTATATTTTGACTTAACTTTGAAAGATCCTATGAGAATCAAGAAGTACCAAAGCAGAAAAATAATGTGGTTTGATACATTTTTTTTGCCCACATATGGGATAATAACAGCTGCCTCTTTATTTGGAAACTATTAAGATATCTCTGTGTAGAAGAAGTTATTGAGTTGTTGCTTATGTTTTTTATCTTAGCCATTTTGACAAATGTAAGATGGAACCTCAGAGTGTTTTGATTTGCATTTTCCTGATGGCTAAGGATGTTGAATGTCTCCTTAAATGTTTTTCAGCCATTGAAGATTTGTTTGTTGAGAATTCTGTTTAAATATGTGTTCCATTTTTTAACTAGGTTGATATCTAGTTTTTTTAGTTCTTTATAGATTTTGGAAATCAGCCCTCTATCAGATGTGGTGTTAGTGAAGATCTTCTCCCAATTTTTAGGCTGTTGATTTGCCCTATTAACAGGCTTCCTTGATCTACAGAAACTTTTCACTTTCATGAGGTCCTATTTACTAATTGTCAATCTTAGTGCCTATGCTATATAGTGTTCTGCTCAGGAAATTGTCTACTAAGCCAGTGTGTTAGAGACTTATTTTCCACTTTCTCTTCTACTGTGTTCAGTGTATCTGGATTTATGTTCAGGTTTTTGATCCACTTGGACTTGAGTTTTGTGCTGGGTGATAGATATGGATCTATTTGCATTCTTCTACATGTCAACATCCAGTTAGACCCCCACTATTTGTTGATTATTTTCTTTTACCTTTGAATAATTTTGGCTTCTTTGTTGAAAATCACATCTCCGTTGGTGTGTGTATATATGTCTGTGTCTTTGATTCAATACCATTGATCTGCTTGTCTGTTGTTTTTATTTTTTTTCTTTTTTTTCCAGTATCATGCTGTTTTTTTATTACTATAGCTCTGTAGTAGAGTTTGAAATCAGAGATGGTTATACACAGGAAAATTCACAGAATCAACTAACCAGAACTCAAAGGTACTCACAGAGACTGAAAGGACAATCAGACCTGTAATGGAGTATCCTAGGCCCTCTGAATACATATTACAGTAGCTTGGTTCTCTTGTGAGTCTCCTAACAGTGGGATGAGGGGTTGTCTCTGACTCTTTTATTGGATTTTGGAACCTTATTCCTCATACTGGATCACCTTACCCAGTCTTAGTACATGGGGAGTCACTTAGTCTTACTTGATAAGCTATGCTTTGTTAATACTTATGAGAGACCTGACCTCTTTTAAACAGAAATGGAGAAGGAGTGGATTGGTGGATGGGAACAGAAGTGGGGGTGGAACTAAGGGAGTGGGAGGGGAAAAGGGACTTAAAATAAATAAATTTTGTTTAAAGAAATAATTTATTGAATCCTTATGACCCCTATAGATGTTAGGTATCACTAGCTCATAGTTAAAGATTTAATAAAAATGGAGCAGAAACATTAAATGACCTCTCAGCTCAAGATCATTCTGCTGAACAAACAACAGAAACATGATCACAATAAGTCTGGCTCTGAGGGACTGTCTAACTGCTGTTCCAAACTGGCCCAGTTTCTACATTCTCTTCATACAACACTAGAAAAAGAAAGGAACTTAAAGAAATAATAAATCCCCCTTTTGTGTAACTTTATTGCTTCTTAATTTTTCTGTTCTTTTAAAGAGAAGATAGACCAATCTAAGACCTGAGGAAGAAAATACTTCCAAAGCCCATTTAGAGGATGGAAAGCCTGCCAAGTAAAGGTTATTGAGGCAACATTGCTGGAAATAACTTTAAAACAGATTATCCAAGCACATTAATGGAAAGACATGGAAAGGGCTGCAAGAGCTGCCAGGGGTCATATTTGATTATTTCTGGAACCTTCCATTCCCAGGGTTTAGGATACACCAAGAGTGGTCTCTCTATCTTTGTCATTGATAGCTTGCCAGAGGAAAGGGCATAAAGATGAAAATCAGAGATCTGATGTTCACTGGATACCAAACAAAACCGTTCTGATGCCAAATATTCTTGAAAATTCTATCATTCCCTTTGGTTACATAGATAGAGGCTAAGGAATGGAGTGGATAAAACCACTGTGTGACCAGTCTGTTTGTCTTTCAAATTATGTAACCCACAGCTGCATGTGGAACAGAGAGAAGAATATCTACAGTCACCACACAAGATCATGATCCTTGATCTTGCCTTTTGGAAGAATAAATGCATTCTCAAGAACCTGAGCTTCACTACAGGTTTTAAGACAGTAGTTTACAATGTAAAGATCTGGAGGAACTTGTTAAAAGGCATATTCTCAATATTCATAATCTGATTAAAATTTAAAAAGCTTGGGAATCATACTAGTGTTCTTAAGTGAAAAGACACAATTAAGAAATTTCTGTTCCAAGAAGTCTTCAGATCTCCTTTTGAAAAGACCTGCTAATGGCTCTACAAATATAAGCATCAGGATTTGCCTACCCTCTTAGACATACCACTGTCAGAGTGCTATGGAAAGGAGCCAGTGGTAGCAGACAGAAATAAGATGTATTAAGGAGAGGTATATTAAGGAAGTACCTATGGAAGTTATCCAAATACAAAGACAAAGGATAGAGAAAAGTGATCAGTGAAGAAAGCTCACTGGACTCTACAACTGCTCACAGGATGGCATAGCCACTTACAGGATGCCCCTTCAGAGATGCACTACGCTAAGGAGCTAGTCCTCCTGTCCACTGTGCACAGCCATGCCATCCATGCCTGCCACAAAGAAAATGACTCCCTAGTCTTCAGCTATAGTGATCTATACAGAGACCCACAGATCATGGCTCTTGGCCAGCAGCCTAAGATAGACCATAGCTGAACCTCACAACGTGCAACACAAGCATATAATTTTTTTCTGCTTTGATTTCTGTCACATTCTTGCATGTACCCAAGCAGAAAAACAAAAAGTCAGATATGGCATGTTCATGAAGAATATAAAGAATCTTTTTCTAGGGATCAATCCCAGCTCTAGCTTCCAAAGAACTCCCATACATTTCATGGTACACAGATCAGTCCCACAACGTCTCTGAAAAGCTTTATGCTATTTGTCACATTTTACAATTATTCTTTTCCCGGGGCTGTCACTTTCCTATGGAATACTCCCTTGATGTCCATTGCTTAGCCTCGTAAGGACCATGTCAGATTAATTTCTGTATCCTCAACATCTAATGAGTTTACATATAGTGTTTACTTCATGAATAAACAAACAAATGACTTATTTACTGGCTACTGAAGGGTTAGGGGAAAACAACATTGAAGATAATGATCATATGACCATAGCATCGTCCTCTTGTAGCCTAGAGAAAGATGGAATCTCAGAAGAACTATTTAAACAAACTATAACACAGGGATCCTTGTTTCTCATTCATGGTCATTTGAGTTAAAACTGTGTACAAAAGGATAGAGAATCTGCATTTTCTAGTAATACTACTGTCATTATACTTCTTGGTCTCTTTGGGAACAGGTGGTGATTGAAAAAAGAATTGCCTAAATTCTAAAATGATTTTCATGAAAAAAAAAACTTTATAAAGTGCTTCAAATTGCAGAGTTCTTTTCTATTCTGTTTCTCTAAGACTGATACCTCTGCCATGTTGACTTCCTGCTGTGAAGGTATTGGATAATTGGATATCCAAAGAAAGTTGTCAAATGCTGAACCAGTAAGCTGGCAGGAGAAAATATAAAGGTCTTGTTATTGATGGTAGGAAACCAAATCTTTCCCTTCTTGCCCAGTAATGTGAAATCTGTCCCCAAAATTTCTAAGCCATTCAGTGTCTACATGGCTCATGTTACAAAGCCCAGTTACAAATGAATTCCCAGCTGGTTGTCCCACCTCTATTATGTCACAGTCTCAGCTCTCCCTCCAATCACTTGCATGAACAACTCTGAAGTGAAAAAACCAGCGATGATAACAGGTCAGTGAGCACTTGGAGAAGATAGGAATGCAATGAGTCGAACAAGTTTCTTATCCATCTTTAGAAATGCCTGGGGAATCCACTTTTTTGAGAGCCTGGTGCCATTACAGGTTCCTGACAGTTTATTTTAGATGTGTCCCAAAGGAGTGAGTATCACCATTTCCTACTGATGGCATGTGTAGGTGAGAAAAGCTGTTGTTTGTTCAGGCAGATAAGAAGAACTTAGATGTACAATGAGGACTTTGGTTTCCCCTCAGTGTTTCTATTATATAAAATCTACAGAGCTTGAAGCCTTTATAAGGCAGTAAAGGGGACAAGGTAGGAGTCAGTCTTCTGGAATCCACTATTGGGCCTTTCCTCACGTTGAGTGACTATTTTGCTACAAACCAGTGTTTATTATAAATGACTTTCCAAGGGGAAATCTAACTTGTCTTGAAATTCTATTATTATTTTATATATAAATCAATAAAAGACCCATTATTTATAAGTATGACTACTATGAAGACAATAAAGAAGAAATTTACCAACAGTGAGTGAACTGGCATGCCTGTTCATGCACACACACACACACACACACACACACACACACACACACACACACAGGAGTATTTCAAGGAGAAAAGCAAAGTAGACACATGAAAAAGAAAGTTAAAATCCCCAAAGTGACTGATCCCACGTGCATGCACATCACTTCATTTTTTCCCAGTAGTAGAGCTTCCCCCCCAATGAAGAAGTCAATGCTCCTTGATTGAACTCATTCATTGAGGGAAGTTGTGGTGATAGATTATTTATAATCTCACAAATAAAGTTCACCTGAAGGTCAGAGAGAAGAGCCAACCACAGAGCTATAGAGCTCAGGAAGTGGTGGCACACACCTATTCCTGAGGCAGAGATTTGCTTGGATTCTCTGTGAGTTCATCACCTGTTATCATCCTGCACTACATGAGATTAATCTAGTCTAAAAGAAAAACAGAGCCAGGCAGTGGTGGCACATGGGCTTAATCCCAGCATTTGGAATCTCATGCCTTCACTGCCAGTACTTGGGAAGCACATATGCCTTTAATCCCAACATTAGTAAGGTTGAGACAGAAAGTGACATGAATGGGCAGAGAGAGGAATATAAGGCACAAGGAAACAGGAGTTCATCCCCTCCTTTCTCCATTTTGGCTGAGGACTCAGAGGCATTCAGGCTGAGGATTCTTGGAGAATGGGTATTCTCCTTTTGGCCTGAAGATTCAGCAATGTTGAGAAGTGTCTTTAGAGACTTGTTCCTCTGCTTCTCTGATATTTCAACATTTACCCCAATATCTGGCAGAAATAGTCCTTAAGTTATGGACCCCAGGCAGGTATGTTCTGAGACAGCATAAAAGAAAAGAAAAAAAAAGAAAAAAGAAAAAAAAAGATGCAAGAACTGTGAATTTATAGTTGTAATTTCTGGAATGAATGAGAGCTAGATTATCTTATGGGAATACAACAGGGCAATTTGGCCCAAGCACTAAAGAGTATGGAGAAAGATGAACTTCGTTTTGGCTTTTTACTATGTCTCTGGTAATTACTGAAGGAATTTCTTCAGAATTCCATGGATTATGCTGTC
Source organism: Sigmodon hispidus (assembly GCA_004025045.1). Taxonomy (NCBI): domain Eukaryota; kingdom Metazoa; phylum Chordata; class Mammalia; order Rodentia; family Cricetidae; genus Sigmodon; species Sigmodon hispidus. The sequence goes on along the minus strand of PVIH01007606.1, from coordinate 59,891 downwards.
TTGTGTATTGGTCAGCTTTTATAGTTTATAACACTCCAATTCAAAACTTAATGTCTAACATGAAAACAGGCTGTTATTTTTCAAAAATCTAAGAGCTCACCAGGTGGTCCTGACTCAGGAGACTTTGTTAAAGTTACCAGGAAGTTGAAAACATCCCCTGCGGTCTCAGGTGGAAATTGGTTGCTGTTGCTCTGAGCTCTGGCTGCCCTTCTCCCCATAGGCATTTATACAAAAGCTACTAGGGTCTCATAATTGAGTGTTGCCTTCCAAATGGGAATATTTTCAGATGACAAATAGTCATAGCAGTTCAGCATGTCTAAAGTGTTTGTTTCATATAAATATCCAATTACTCTAAGCTAATATGGTGGATAAGCCTAAAGTCAGCCTGGGGGAACTTGAACCAGGGCATAGATGCAGGAAGATGTGATTCCTGGGGTCCACCTACCACCAGCCAGGCTCCTTTACTCCCTCTAGGGTTATTGTATGAAAATCTTCAGAGCCTGGATATAGATAACCTCCACATTTAACAGCATTTGCTAGCATCTCTACAGTTAGTTAGCTTCTGAATAAATGACTAACCTCCTGCTTATGATCATTTTCCCTTTAAAACTTGCTTCATGGGAAAAGTAGAAAACAAAACAAACAACAACAACAAAAACTTTGGTTATTGTGTTAATCAAGTCAATAGGCTGATCGATTGTGAGAGATAGAGATTTGTTGATCTAAAGAGAAAAAAGCAATATCAACAATCATAAAAATTTCACTAAGAAAGCAATCTGTAGTTACTCAGGACCAATTTGTCACTATTAAATAAATATTTTCAATCCTAATCTTGATTTCTCACAAGCATTCAAAGTTGTTCATTATAAACATGATTATGCTTACTATACACACATACACACACACACACATACACACACACACACACACACACACACACACACACACTACTGTATTCTGGCTTTTAGTTTCTTTTTCTTAACCTCTAAACACTTTACCCTATGCTATTTCTCTTCCTAAGTAGCTGACATCCCAAATGCTTGCACCATATAACGTCACCTGCATGCAAATGATTTCCAGATTTATATAAGGAGCCCAGATATTTCCTCTGAGCTGCAAGTGTTTGCACACAACTATATTTTCTGGACCTCTGTTCAGTCATCTCAAAGAAATTCAGATTGTAAACTATCAAACTAAACTCAGGCCTATGTCCTATCCAGTTCTAAACTATTCTTCCAGGGCTTGTTATTTTAGTTAATTGATCCATTACACTAGGATTTCTTCAATTAGAAGCAAAGATAGTTGCTCTTTCACTCCTCTCCCCATCAGCCACTCACACATCTTGTTCAGCTCATATTTATACTCTTGACTCATGTGTTTTGTCATTTCCTACAGCAACGCTAATCCAGGCGAGCATCAATTCTCACCCAAAATGCAAACAGAAAACTCATTGCAAGTAGTCACCTTATCCCTTTTTTTCCTCTGACCTTTCTCCTAGATCCAGACAAAGAAATCTTTTAAAATCATACTCAATTTTCCTTTAGTTCATTTAAAACATCCAGTATCTTTCTATTGATTTCAGAATAAAGACCAGGTTTTAACTGATTCACCAGATCTTGTATGACTACTATCTCTTTGGATTCTTTTTCCATTTCCCTCTTTCTTTCTGTTTCCACCCATCTTCCAATTCCTCTTAGAACCATCTCCTGTCTGAGACCTCAGGGTTTTTTTCCTTTTTTTAGAACCTCCTCCCATTTTCTTGATGACTCAGCAGATATCAGTTCACAGGTATCTTTCTTAGGAAAATGAGTCTTCACTATATACATCAGATTTCTTCAGCACTAGTTACTTTTGTGCTTAGAGTCTCATATGTATCTGGTTCTTAGACTTATCAACTAAGAGATACACAATACATATATGGAACTTACATTTTAAGTTATAGACACACTCTTCTATCTATTTGCATACATGTGCTTGTTTACAAAACTAGCAGGAGTGTATTTGGGCTTATGGTCTTAGAGGATAGGTATCATGGCAGGGAAACATGGCAGCAGGCAGATGTGGCACCTGGAACAGGAAGCGGAGAGATCTTAAACACAAACATAAAGCAGAGTGAACTGGAAGTGCTGTGAGGCTGTATAGTAATAGAGCCTTCCCCAAGTGATGTACCTTGCTCCAGCAAGGCTGCATCTCCTCATAATCTCTGCAAACAGTGCCAGCAACTGGGTATGGCATGTTCAAATGCCTGAGTCTATGGCATTTTTCATTCAAGCTACCTTAGTGATGGAATGCAAATAATAAGAAAAACAGAGACTAAGTAGAAGAAACAAAGCAGCTAGTCAGGGAGGGAGCATCATGAAAGACAGTGAGGGAGAGAAACAAATGTGAACTACGTACAATGACACATGTGTAAAGATGCCATGAGGAAACACATTAACTCATAGAAAATTCAGAAATCAAGTAAAATGTCTGAAAATAAATCTTGAATTTCAATGTTAAGTAAGATGAAATTGTCAAGGGACTTGAAGCTTACTGTTAGAAGAAACAATTTTATTAGAATAAACTGGTATAATTAATACTAGGGTATATCTCAGATGCATTGTTTAAAATCTCCATGGGATCTGCTTTCTGGTTCCAAACAAGGCTTGCCCTTGAGAAGTGTAAGTTTGTTTGGTTTTGGCAAGATGTGAATCGAATTTCTGCCAAGATAGCCTTCTACATGTGAAGCTGTTTTGATGCTTGGAGTGTCTGAAGCATAGTGAGGGCAATTGATCAGAGCACATCATTGTTCATTCACCTTGATGCATCCTTTCTGCCTTGATCTCCCCCAGGGAGGCTTACCAAGGAGTTTGGTTGCTGCCACGTCTGAAGGTTGAGTTTGCGCCGCTGCTCATGATCACTGCTGCTCTCTGAATTTTCAATGGATGTACTCTTTCTTGGCATTTTCTGCTTCTTCCCCTTCACTCACACCCTGAATTGATTTGTGTATAGATGATTTTACATCTGATGAATTAGAAAAACAGTGTTTGGGAGTTTTGCACCCTGAAAGCTTATCTGTATTTTATAGAAAATTAAATGGTTATTTACAAGTGAAAATTCTCAAAATTATTTTGCTGGGTCCTCACTGGAATCAAGTGTTCAATCGATAACTTGTCTCCAGTGAGACTTCTCCCCAGGTAAGCTTCACCATCAGCTGGACAGTGATGTGAATTGTCTACCAATGGAGACACTGGAGGTTTACAGTAATTCATGACCTACAGATTCCAGCTTCAACTAATGATTTTACAATGGGAAAAACAAAGCCTAACACATTTTGTATTTAATATGCACAAATTAAATTATTGACATCAACAAAATTTATTAAATCCACCCATCCATTTTCTTCATCTATTCATTGTTTTATTCCTGGAAGGAACACTGACAATGTATTCTGCCCTATGCACTATAACATTAAAGATATAAACGTTGAACAAGCAGAAATAGTCCTTAACTTATGGACCCCAGGCATGTGCTGAGATGGCATAAAAAAACATGCAAGAAATGTGAATTTATGGTTGCAATTCCTGGAATAAATGAGAGCTAGATTATCTTATGGGAACATACAACAGGGCTCATTGGCCCAAGCACTAGAGTATGGGGAAAGATGAACTTCCTTTTGGCTTCTTACTATGTCTCTGCTAATTACTGAAGGAGTGAGATAGAAAGTTTGAAGTTATGTATCATCCAGTTGTAATGTTCTCCTTAGTAGAATTTTGAAAACAGAGGGAAACTTTCTTTAGAATTATTCTCTTAGGCTACAGCACTTTTATTTTTTTCCAGGTATTGTCTCATCCACTCACATTATCAGTTGAAGCTCTCAATATCTTTCCTTACCCTTGTCAATATTCTACAATAATGCATGGCTATAAAAATGTTCCAAGATCCTATGATGATGTCATATATTTTCCAGTTTCCTCATTGCTCCAGCTATCAGGAGAGGAAGGCACCTACCCCTCCCTCCTTTCTGTTTTCACATACTGATATGAAAAAAAAAAACTGACAGAAGGTCTGAACTCTCATGCTATTTCCATGAAAACAAAATTGCAAGAGGCTTTACTGCAGTTCAAATAGAAACACAAAGGTTGATAACAAGTTTCATTGATAAAAGGCTAAAAGTTTACAACTGAAAAACAAAACATGTCAACTGAAAAGATTGAAGAAAACTACCAGAAAGAGCACAAAAATAATATCCCATTATCTAATGAATAATTATAATATTAAAGTAATATAATAATTTAACATTTTTACTTTAAGAAACTTGGGCTAGAGAAATGAGTCCACAGTTAAGACTGTGTCCTCTGTTCTTCTAGGGAACCCAGGTTCAATTCCCAGCACCCATATCATGGTTCATAACTATCAGTAAATCCAGTTCCAGGGAATATTCCCAGCACCCATATCATGGTTCATAACTATCAGTAAATCCAGTTCCAGGGAATCTTCTGACCTCTTCTGACCTTAAGTCAGAAGGCTCCACTTTTGGCAGGACAGTGATTCATTACTATGGACATATGCCTACACAGGAACATAGAAAAGCAAGGAGTAGGTTCTGAAAATGTTCCTAAAATAACTGTCAAAAGAGGGGAAAATTACATATTCAAGAATATTTGCAAGTATGTAGTGTTTGAATCTGGACTGCCTCTCCCTTCTCCCCTCCCACTCTCTGGGACAGAGGATACATTCCAGATTGCTCAATGCACATCCCTCTACCTGCAGTTTTCCTGCTTTTCTGGCTCCAGATGTGTGGCTAACTTATTAAGAACAGCAGGACTTCAACATTTCTCATTCTGATACAAACATCTTATTGTCAAAAAAAAAAAAAAAAAAAAAAAAAAAAAAAAAAAAAAAAAAAAAAAAAAAAAAAAAAAAAAAAAAAAAAAAAAAAAAAAAAAAAAAAAAAAAAAAAAAAAAAACTACGGGTGAGTGCTACTAACATGTTGAATTTCCTTCCCAGTTCCTGGAGATTCTGTCTGCTGTTTACCATATTGAAAATCTCTGGAATGTCATCCAGGGCTCTGCTTGTGAGATGATTGTCCCATTCTTGGAGAGACAAATCAAGAGAACCTCAGACTTCTACCTCTTTCTGTGTTCTTAGTTCTTGGTCCTATTGGGCCTCTCAGAAGTGACACCAGGTTAGACAACTGCAGAGTACAGTTCAGATATTTTTCATTGATGAGAAGCAGCCAGTTGACTAAGAGATAACTGTTAAAATCTTCCTCCAAAGAACTGATTTCCAATATGAGGTGAAGTCCAATCCTTAAATTCTCTCCAAAGCAAAAGTTATAATGAAAGATGTACATGTACACATCACACCTCTACACTATAGGGCCTACCTGATTCATATGCACATGTCATGTCTGAGCTACAGGACCTAGCTCACACACCATATTGACAACCAGAACCAAGCAATAAATTCTCAGCTTATCTTAAAAAGTCTGTATTTCCCCTTTGTTTATGAACAAAAGCTTTGCTAGATATAGAATTTGTGGTTGTAAGAAACTCCTGAATTTACTAAAACAAGTGAACAACATATATAAGGAACTCAATAAACTCTAAATGGACAAACTCAAATGTATTGCCCTCAGACACAGGGAAAATGCCTGGAATCAGAGATAAGAAGAAAATCTTGAAAGCAGGAAGTGAAATATGACCTATCACTTGCCAAGGATTCCTAACTACTAACAACCTTACTTCTCAGCAGAAACCATAGAGCCAGAAGGCATATTCACAGCATTGCACCAGGAACACCAATGACAGCCCAGAAAAAGTAAATGAAGTAAGCCCTTGTTAAGCTAAAGAAAAGACGAAAGACAGTGAGGTAATATTTAGAACAACATGTTGTTGAGTTTGTAATATAAAATATGTTGATTAGATAATATCAATTCATTAAATAAATTGTATTAAATATTATTTAATATAAATTTTTGGAACACAGCATCATAGACTAGGTAATTCAAACAACAGTTATTGGAACATTGGAGGTAGGATTTATAAGAGCAATTGCCATCCAGGTTGCTTTCTGGTAAGTTCTTTTTTCCTGGCCTGTAAATAGCCCCTTTTTTACTATGTCCTTAAGTGACTACCCTTCCTTGTTTGATCATAGGGAAAATTGCTGGAGGACAGATCTGCTCTTTCTTTCTCTTATGTTAAGGACCACTGGTTCTCACTCCGTAAAGTACTGTCTTTTATGACATCACATAATGATAAATATCCTATTGAAATCTGTCTTCAAATGCAGTCTCATTTGGAGTTACAGTTATCTAAAAGCATAAACTTTCCTGATTCTAAGAGCTAACCAGAGAATTTGTCAAGTTGAAAATGTAATTAGAACCCTCAAATCTGTAGTGGATTGGTCAGAAGTGTGTGTGATTTCAGTTGATGAGGGTCTGTGCCTCGAAACTGAGGAACTTCTGTAATTTTTGAGTCATGAGAATAGAATTGCAAACCATCACAGAACTTCCTTGTTGTGCCCTGTGAGTGTTGATGGAACCAGATTATCAATATAAAGAAAATTGGCACAGCTCACACTACCTCCCAGGGAGGCCTTCATTGGCAATTTTATTTCTCAATGATTGTCATCATCTAATTTCTCATTGATTGTCTACCACTGACATAGTTCTTTTTATGTGTCAACTTAGCTGAATCAGAAGTTTGTCAAGTATTTTACTAAACACTATTTTGAGTGTGCCTGAGACCATGTTTCTGGATGAGATTAATGTTTCAGTTAGTGGACTGAATAAAGCAAATTCCTTTCACAAGGTGAGTGGTTCTCATCCCCTCTGAAGTTCAGCATAAACAAAAGAACATGCATGAAGAATTCACATGATCTAGAATTGAGCTCAGACAGGAATTATGCCATTGGCTCTCCTGTTTCTCACCTCCCTTGAAGTAGATAGAAGTGTCTCAGTTTCTGTAAAGGTGCAAACCAATTTCTCACACACACAAAAAAAATTATGACTCTTATTCTACCTCCATCCTTGTCCTGTTTCTTCTCTAACAAACCCTGGCAAATGCAACTTCATAATTCCCGAGGTACTAATGATAATGTCACCTTGTACTTTTAAATATCTATGTGCCCATCTATGCATCTAAGTAATTAGATTATCTTACTTATGTTATTAAACCATTTGAAAGTAGTTTTATGTGAATTTACTGCTAAGAATGACTAACCTCTAATTCTATACCCTATAAACAAAAACTATGAAAAATGAATTTTGATTGCTTCATAAAAATTCAGTAATAAAGGATAAAGTGTAACTTGCACATGTTCTTACATTTATCTACTCTTATTAATCTTCATATAAATATATTTCCAAAGGAAAACACATTTTATAGCATTTGGGCAATTGGGCCAAAAGCCCTTTGTTTTACAAATGGTCAGATTGAATCTTTTTTAGTTCATAGAAAATTCCCTTTTGACAAATTCAAGATTCACAAAAGATGATGTATTTGTTTCTAAATTATAGATTTAATCAACTTGATTTTTTTTTAGTAGCAGGAGCTGGAAAGCCCCTAAATGTGCTTTCAGAATTAAATCATTCCTGTCAAGATATGATGAAATGTGTAATGTTGGCCTGTGTTATGTGCATGAGGTCATTAGCATCAGATATAGCCTTCTCTGAGAACAAGTTGATAGGGACAATACAATTTTCTTTAATAAAGCACATTTATATTTGTACCTTCTTTTTTTTAACAGTAAATATTGTATCAAGTTCAAAATAACTTCTCTAAATTAAGGGTCTAGGGTCTAAATGTTACATTTCATCATCTGACATTTGGTTAAACTTGAATATTCCCACTGCTTATACTCATTTTCTAGGCACTGAATAAATCAGTCCCCTTCCTTTGTGTTGTGGCAGAGTGTCCTTCCCTTACTCCCTAATAAAGTTATTCTTCATTTACACACACTCATTTACCTCTCATAAATATGTGTGAATAAACTAAATATGAATGTGTAATATACTTAATATAGTAAAAACAAAACAATAACAACAACCCTGCTCTTCTTGAGGAAATATAAGTAGCTTTCTAGTGGCTTCCATAATGATCTGCTCCTCAGGTCTTCCTCTAGTTATAACACATTCTTTCTAATATTAAAGTGCAAAATACTCTGATACAACACAGAATTCTCATCTGTGACCAAGATTACAATGTTGACTGAGCTAAAGGATCTATGGATGTTGTACAGATATATTTTAGACACCTTCCTTTATTACCTCTCTCTTCCCTGATCCCTCTCTCCCTTCCACTCTCTCCTTTCCCACCCTTCCCTTCTCTTCCTTCCTCTCCTTCATTTCTCTTCCTTTTCTTTTTTTATTCCACTTTACCTTAGAAAAATGTCTCTTGTGTCTTATCAACTGTATCATCTATAAAAAAGGCAATTTATCAAACTCAGAATCATCTGTGTCCTTGATATCACCTAGTGTTGTAAGTCATTGTCTTAGAAAGAGTCCCTTCAAGATCATGATCATGGTCATGTATGTATACTATGTGTCCTAAATGTTTGGTATTTAGAAATCCTGAAAAGACTTTAATATTCTCAAAGATGATTTAAAAATGTTTTAAGCTTCATTTTTGTTTTATATGTATGGGTAGTTTGTTTGTATATATCTTTGTACTAAATGTATGCATTGCCTGAACAGTCCACTAAAGCATATTGGGTGCTCTGGGACTGGAGTTACAGATGATTGTGAGTTCTCATGTTGGTGCTAGGAATCAAAACCGAGTTCTCTGAATGAGCAAACAATACTCTTATTCACTGAGCCATTTCTTCAGTTTCTCAAGAAGAATTCATAATACTTTATGTATAGAAAAGAAATATATGGAATTTCTAACAACTTTTGTTTCTTTCATTACAAAATAACTTAATTGACTGTAATCACCTTGAAGTACAGGTCTCATTTGCCAATTTGTCACATGTTCTTTTTCTGCCAATGAGTCATGAGCACTTAGAAAACACAGACTAAAGGAAAACAAGTGAATCACAATGAACAACCATTTACTGTTTGTTTAAAATTTATTGTTTTAACTTGGATGCCAGGAAGTTTGTATATTTGAACATACTAAAACAATTGTAGTAAGTTTCTCTATGCAACTATTTTTTTTTCCTGTCAGAAACTGTGCCTACCATTGATCCTCATTTTCCTGCTTCCAGCAAATCCTAGTCATTTCTTTTTGCCAAGTTTCAAAGCCCCTTCTCTCAGAGTCAGAACTTGCCTGTCTGGGCATCTGGCTTTCTGAATCTTTCCAGGTTTGGTTATGATCAGGTGGACAGACAAAATGGCTAGTTTTGTTTTGTGAATAATTGTTGGTATTATCTTCTCTGTTGGGCTCCCCATGGATCTTCGTCAGTGAAGGGTGATACATGGATTAAGAAAGGAAATGAAACTCCAAGTTGCACCTGAGTATAAAAAGACAAGAGCAATTGTTGGGAGTTTCAAATGGTAGTATATAAAATAGGTGCAGTGTTAAAAAGACATGATATATTGCAACTGTAATCAGATGTACTTACTGTTGATAATTTTGATTAAGGAAGTTGTTAATAGAGTTGTGTATTCAGGAAGGATATCATGACTTTATTTTTAGATGCGCAAACTCTCAAATTTACAAGTCATATGAATTAAATGAATCCAATGATCTTCATGTAATTGAAAGCCATCCTTCTAGTGCCAGGGAATAATTTTAATTGCAAATGTTATTAAACTGCTGTTGCAAATGTATTTATGTAAGTAAAGTTTCTCTAATAGTGGTAGTATTTGGTTGTTTCAGTGCACATCAGACAGTTATTACAAGCCACCAGACTTAAACTACTTTGCCTTTCATATATTTTATAAAATATTCACTTCAAATTAGTTCTCTTATTAACAATGTGGGCTTCAATTCATGGCTGTGTTCCAGTATCATTAACAATTTCTTGTGTAAGGCTCCAATTTTTCAATAGATAGAAAGCTGAAAGCTGAAGAAAGAATATGAATCACCCATGTCATGGCAACTACAAATAAACAGAGTCTAGAGAGTCTGGTGTTTGGATGCAGATATACTTCTGCAATTATGTGTGCTTTCACATACAGATGAAAACTTTTCTTCGAAGGAATCAGGTAACATTTGATGATGTTTGTAGCTCACGTTTATTAAGCTATGAGTAAAATCATTTGACTTTTCAGAGAGGTCAGATATGGACCATGATTGCAACTTAAAATTGGAGCATCCAGCTGTTTACAGTATATCCAATAAACCAATAATAACCAAATATTCATTTAGTTTATTTATATTTTATCGATGAAACAAATAACTTTCCCCCAAGCATCCTTCAGGTTTCTTTCTTCTTAAACATTCACCTACATTCATTCAGTATTCCCTGGCCTCTGTCAATCCATACCTAGCTTTTCCAGAGGCCTCAGGGAAGTCACTGAACACTGGAGCTCCCAAAAATCATTCAAGCTATATACACCCAATACTGTCCATTTGTTCTTCTTTCCTTCTTTCTCTACACAACAAAGATATCTCTCTGTCTATCTATCTATCTATCTATCTATCTATCTATCTATCTATCTGTGAACAACAAATATATTTTTCTTTATATTCCCAGGTGCCCTTTCCTGGCTTCTGCCCAACTGTCTACTCTGATTGTTTTTTTTTTTTTTTTTTTTTTTTTTTTTTTTTTTTTTTTTTTTTTTTTTTTTTTTTTTTTTTTTTTTTTTTTTTTTTTTTTTTTTTTTTTTTTTTTTTTTTGTATGTGGTATAGCATGGCCTTTCTTTTGAGAACTGTGATTAACATTATATTTTCGATGACAATTGTCTACTAATTTTATTTGTTTTGCCATATATGACTAATAATAAAACTAACATTTAAAAGAATTGACATATACTATTTTCCTAAATACTGGTGGATTTTATTTAAAATAAATAAGATATGACCCTGATTCTGCTTTAGCTTTTTGCTGGATCTATAACTTTTCTGTACCAAGGGAAGAAATCATGAACAAATTTGTGAGTGCTGCTTTCTCTATTAATTTGCTTGGGTTTTAGTATAAAGGAGTTTATAATCAAATTTCATCAGGATGCTTAGACCTTAGAGGAGTTAGGACAGGATATCTAAGCTTATAGCTGCACATATTTTTTGTGATAAATTTGCAAAATCCAAAGAATCATGTTCAGCATTAAGTTGAAAAAAAAATACTATGAGGAAATAGAAAGCACTATATCTGGCTATTTTGCAATAAAGATTAAAGACAAATATCCGTGAATGAAATATCTGTTTTTATGAACTGTTACAAAGAAATCACTTAGTCTTACAAACACATTATATGTTGTATAAATCAAAATTTAAGCCTTCAAACCTGCACCCCCCCCAGAATATGAGAATTGCATTACGAGCCAGATATAAAGAGATTTTTATGTCTTATACTATAGATTGTAGAATTTTCTTTCTTATATTTTTAGGAAATTAAAGTCATTTAATTATATGCATATATATACATGCATGCTCCCAGTGTAAATAAAAATGTTTAACGTTATTAATGTCTTTTGTTTGTAAAAGAGCTGTCTGCCTCCATCAGTTTATGTAATGCAAACATCCTACCTCAACCAAAACAAGCATGTTGTAAATAAACATACACCCCAGGGAAATCATTAAAACTCAATGACCCAGAGTTACAGTGGCATATATTTCTAAAAGTGTTCATCTCTCTCATTAAAAATATCTTTACACAAAGCAGTAATCCCCGCTGCGTGAATTAATAACTGTGTTTCTTTTGAGTCCCATTGTTGAGATTGTTTTACTCATGGTAGGTTCGCTGCTTCTTGGACCTGTTTTGTTTACTATGCCAGTTACAGATGTGCTAGATTACTATCTGCTTTCTGAAGTGACAGGCAAAAATCTGGGGCTTCTGGGAGCAGTGAGGAAATTGCTTGCATAGAAGGAATGTGTGAAACAGCTATGCAGCCAGTATAACATCAGCATGAAGAAACAGCAAGGACGAAAGTATAAAAACGTAGAAGACAGAGAAGACAGCAGTGTTCTCCCCTCAGGTACAACTGTGAGAAACAAACAAGTATGAGATTATTTCATTGAAGCCTCTTAAATTCTAAAAATGCCAGCTGCATATTTAATAACACATACTCAGCAGCCTCCCTGCTGTACAGGGGATATGATTTAACCCATGAGGGATGACTGGAATCTTGGATAGTTTGCCACTTTATATACTCTATATTGTTTTTGTACTTAGGATAAAGATTAATTTGTAAATTAAGCATGGCAAGAGACTCATATGACTTTAAAATGTCAGTTTTACAATTGTTTAACCTTTTCACTCAAAGGAAACACTTTATATCTTCTCATTGACAGTATCATAATTTCTGTTATTACTGTTATTGTAATGTAGGGCTATTTTAAAAAAATGCATGGGATACTTAGGCACAGCATTATAATATACTCCACAGTCAGATCTGATGGCTGAAACTATAGGTGACCAATAGACCTGTAGTATACACTATGTGGACATACCGGGCTGAGATTACACACATCCCCTGCTAGGAAAATCAAGACAGGGAGATTTCATCATGATACCCAGAATAATGGAGAATTTTTGAAGTATAAATTGTTTATTTTTGGAATTACCCTATTAATATTTTGAAACCACAAATGTCATGTGGGTAACTAAAACTATGGAAAGCAAAATCACAGAGGAAGCATAATAGCTGTACCCTGAGGGCCAACAAGACCCTGGGTATGTAAAAGGAAATGAGGCCCATAAGCTTGAGGATGCATCTCATTGCTGCTACTTTATTTAGTACACTCACTCTGACTCAGCAGTTTCCCTGTTTCCTTATATATAAGTGAGGATAACTGTTACTGTATGATTGTTTTATTATAATTGAGAACCAGATAAATCTGAAATGAAAGAACATGGACAACTCCAGTGACCCAAGAAGCCCTGTTCTAAATAACAAGTGATTTGTGCCCAGTCAGTGCATTTCAAAGCATTCTTGTTTTCTTAATCCATTAGCATCATTATGCTCACAAGAAGTCTACTAGAGGCTTTCTAAGACAGTCTCCACTTAAGTATATATTTTGTAAATTGAAAAGTGGAGTTTACAAATAAATAATTCATAAGAAAGAAGCTGGAAGGCAAAAATTGTGTAGTTGTGGTATTTTGAACATAGACTTTATTTTATTTGAGTAAAGTCACAGGGAGACTATCAGATAAAAATTTTAAAAAGAGAGTGAAAAAGTCATATGCTTTACTTTTGTATTTCTGAGTCCTGAGGGATATGAAGAACACCTTTCATCACTTTCTTTTTCTTTTTCTTCTTCCTCCTCCTCCTTCTTTTTCTTTCTCCTCTTTTGTTGGTTCACGTACATTTGGTAGTACAATGGCCTCACTGTCCGAGAGGACAACATTCTGGCATATCCATAGAACTTTAACAGATGATTGTGTAATCACATTTGATTGCTTATATCACTTGAAACTGTAGCCAGCATCAGATTTTCTTAGCTGCTGCAAATTGGCGGCCTCATAGGCATCCTAAATTGTTGGTTATGTGAAGTCAATGAGGCTAATGTTTCTAAATGTAAATCATCTATGTAATAAGTGTCTTTACATTATCTAAACACATGTGGTTGTGTGTGCCTATATAAAAACACTTCAAGTTCCTTTCAAAACTCACATTCTGCTCTTCTAATAATGTGTAATGGAATCTCTTTTAAAATACATGTTAGGAATCAGAAATATCTTTGCCAAAAGATTTAATAGTGAGGAGATTCATATGTTGGATGGAATAAAGACAAGTGAAAGTTTAGGATTGTAAGACTCCATCAAGTCACAAAAACCAACAAAAATATGCAAACTAAATAAAATATCAGATTTTTACTTTGACATACAAGATGCAACACAAGGAAGCCCTGTGCTTGCCAGGACTGCTTTTGGGTTGCTTATCTTCCAAAATGAGTAGTTAGCTAAAATACCATATCTATTAGTTACTGCCTTACTACTACAACACAATAATTGAGACACGGAAGGAGGAAAGATTGATCTGGGCTCACTGGATGCTGATGGAGGTGTCTTTGTGGTGTGCTACAGCTCACAGTGTGCTAAGCCTGTGAAGGAGCAAAAGAAGGAGATTCTGTTACTCTTGGCTTTCTGTCTTTTCTCTGTATTCTGTCCAGTGATAGTGCTGTCTCCCATTCAAGGTGAGTCTTTTTCCTTTATTTATTTTTTGGAAGCTCTCTCACAAATATACTTAATGACTCTCTGATCCAACATTTTAGTCACTTTGGCAATGAAAGTTATCCTGTCACTGATTTGAGTTCTGATTCAAAGGTAATACCACAAACCAGGTGCCTTTGTTACTTTTCAACTCCTTAGACAAAACACCATGACCAAGACACCTTACAAAATAGTGTTATTTTGGGGCTTACCATCCATGGGGTGAGTCTATAACAGTTCCAACAGGAAAAATGACAACAGGGAGGCAAGCATGGTACTGGAGAGGTACTGGAGACTTTACATTTGACCCATAAACATGAGGCAGAGAGAGCTAACTGGGAACACATGTGCTTTGGAGGTCTCAGTGCTGGCCATCAGTAATACACCTCCTCCAACCAAGGCACACTTTCTTCCCAAAATAGTTCCATCATTTGGAGGCCAAGCACTAAAATATATGAGCCTGTAGGGGCCAATTTTATTCAAATCACCATACTAGGTTCACATAAAATGCTGGTTCTTGCATTAACGGCTGTAAAATACACACTCTTTATGCCAGGCTCCTCTAATGCAGAGTTGTTTTTTTTTTTTTTTTTTTTTTTTTTTCCTCCAAGAGGATGAAGACAAAGGGATTGTCACAGAGAACCATCTAAGCCCCCAGGTTCCCTGATGTTTAAAAGATGAACCTAACAGTCTGCTTAATGCATTCTCAAGAATGTGTCTGATTTATGAAGCTTAATGTGCACTTAAGACATATCTGATTTACAAAGCTTTCTTGATTAGAGGGGAATTTTTTTCTTGGTCTATTATGATTGGTTTGTAAAACTCAGATTACGAACTAAAGGCAGCCTTTCTAGTTAAAAAGGTTACTGCATAGGGTTTAAAGGTCCAGAACCACAAGTCTTTGATTTTTTCTTTCCTAACTGTGTGGTCTCAGGAATCCGTTAAGCCCTATAAGCATCATTATTTTTTATTTGTAATATGTGGATAACAATAATAACTACCTAATTGGCATTCTGTCACAATTGAGTGGAACATTGATTCTAAAGTCCTTTGCAGAGTTACTGAAATGTATTTTGAGCTCTGTAAATACTAGCTGTGTTTTTGCCGCTATTAGTAGAGCAGTGTATATAGATTCTCATGACAATCATAGGCCTCTTGAAGACAGCTAGATGGAAGCTCAAACCTCAGTTGTATGCCTTTAATTTTACACTTCAGTATGTGACTCTGAGACTCCTCTTTCTCTATTTGTGATGCTCCTCAGTCTAGCCTAATCTGTTCTTTATCTTTTCTTTCTCTTCTTTACTCATTCACATCTGACCATTTCAGTTTAAAGGTAATAAATAACACCTGCTTAGAACTGAATGTTTTATGTATAAAATTTCTACACTAAACAGAACTAAATATAAGTATTAAAGTTGCTAGTAATTTAAAAAAAATAGATCAAACCTTTTTCAGTTTGGTTGTTCGCATGCTGCAGGCAGGACTTGAACAGTAGCACACCTAAATCGAAAGCTGGTTAAATTAACAACATGTTATAGATTTTAAATAGCTATTTATATAGTGTAAAAATGCAACCTATAGGCTGTCAAGATGGTTAAGCAGATTAAGGCACTTGTAATCCCTGCAATTCCCATGGTGTAAGGAGAGAACCAATTTCTTCAGATTGCCCCCTGACTTCCACAAGCAGGCTGGGACACACCCCTCCCTCCATATACACAACAACAACAAAACAAACAAAACAAAGATAACAAAACTTACCCCTGCATTCAGTAGCATTTGATGTTTCTGTTGAGTTGGTGATTCTAGACCACACTACATTTACTGAGGTATCTACTGTCAGCTATGTGGTGGGGAATGTACAGGTTTTAGCTGGGCTTTCTCTTCTGTTACTCAGTTGGGTTCTTGTGTTGTATTAGCTGAGAGAATTGGGTTACTGACAGCATCACCTCTCATTTGGTCCTAAGTGTACACCTGACCTGCTTACACAATGACCTGAAAAACCTGGAAAACCACTGAAGCCCATGATGCCTGATGGATTCTTGGTACATAACTAATCATTTTATGCCCTCTACATTCTTTGAACAAAAGCAAAATACACATCCAAACTTCAAAGGGTAAAAAAAGAATATCCATAACTGAAACAATAAAGTTCAAGTTGCAAGTACAGAGCTGTAAGTCTAAGGCAGAGAGTATATAAGAAAATATCTTTGCAATCAATTTTCTATACCAACCATTGGACATGTTTGTTTCCCCTCGTAATCTGAGTGCTTGCCTGTGCTCATTTCTTTCAAAGTTTGAAGAGCTTAAAAGAATATCAAAGTGCTTACCTCGTTGTCCTGGTCAAATCAAAAATTGTAACTGGCACTATAAAAAAAGTATTAATGGTGAAATTTCTCATTAAGAATGAGTCTAGCTGACTTTCTCCAAAAGTGCATTGCAGTAATAATTAAAAAAAAAAAAAAAAAAAAAAAAAAAAAAGCTTAGGAATTATATCCTGACCATCTGCTTTATTTTGCTAAACTACTGCACTGACTTCCCCCAAGAAAGCCATGTATAAGGCAGCAAGGTGGGGAGAAATCTATACAATAATTTGCAAACACACTTTTCTATGTGTTTTTATGATCAAAAGAGGAATTTAGCTTGGGCTGCATAGCCCTATGGCAAGAGTGCAAAACCATTGCAGGTACCTAGGTCCAAATTTATCTTTGCCTAGAGCCTCATCTGATTTATTTTAAAGTGTATTTCTCCAAGATGCCCAAAGTCAAAACATTATTTACAATGTGGGGCTAGAAAGGCAGCCCCTTTCTATTTTCCAGAACAAAGCGGGGAGGGGCAGGAAATTTATTCCTATGAAGGCAAGGAAACATAGCCCCGTATTTATTTATTTACAGCCTTCTTCCCCTGTGAAAGAGTAGCTTGAACAATTGGCTGCAAGTTAAGCCACACATGTTGGAAAATGGAAAATCAATCCTTTGTAACAGTGTTGGCCTTGATTGAGCAGCCTCTATATGTTTAAGAAGAAGAAGGGAGATTCTGCAGGTATTGATCTCAAAGTCATTATCACCCATGTTCAGTGATAACAAACTAGCTTTTTGCTTCCACTCAACATTTGTTTGAATTACTGGAAGCGTTAAGGAAGGCAGAACACCAGCAGTTGTCTCTACAGAGAATCAAAGTCACTGAATTTTGAA
Source organism: Sigmodon hispidus (assembly GCA_004025045.1). Taxonomy (NCBI): domain Eukaryota; kingdom Metazoa; phylum Chordata; class Mammalia; order Rodentia; family Cricetidae; genus Sigmodon; species Sigmodon hispidus. The sequence goes on along the minus strand of PVIH01007606.1, from coordinate 42,457 downwards.
AACTGCATCTGATCCTCTGGGAATCAATGACTTCTCTCTGAATTTCCCTGGTACCCAAACAGACACACTTGACTACTGACATTCTACTAAATGTTCAGCAATTTGAGTTACTTGCTAGAGTGATGTCATTTTTCTCTGAGGCAACTTTGAAATTTCATAAGCCTAATTCTGATCATCAGTGTCTAAATTCTTCATTTTTGTTATGCATTTGCTCTATGTTGACTGAATTCCAACAGATGCCTGCTGGAAGTTTTATTCCCCACAAAGTATGTCTACAATGAATATTCTAAATTGTTGTTACTAGAAAATTTGTATGTAGAGGAAGAAATAAGAATAACTTTCCTTATAGAATTCCTTTAGTCCTCTCCAAAAAACTGATTAATGTGAATTCAATAAATGATGATTGATCACCAGAATGTGCTAGTCACCATCCATATACTATTGATTGATAATATCACAATGTAGAAGAAAATATTTGCTGAACTCAAAGATGTTATAGAGTGGCACAGAAGAGTCACCAGGATGAGATTTGTAGTGATATCACTTGAGACATATAATTAAAGTGATTCTGGGTCAGAAGTCTAAAGTTTGCCTTGAATTAGGAATAGATGATAAGTTTACAGAAAATGTGATCTACCAACTGGTATGCTCCTCATGGTGGAAAGCTCATACCATTATTTTTATTTTATATCATTCTGTCCTCAACTTACCTGTACTATGTGATGTGGATACACTTACTGTCCTATTTTGCATTGAAATTTTTCTCAACCATGCATTTTTTTTGCTGTGTCCCTTTTGTTTACAAAGAATGCCTCACCAGAAATGGGCTTCAGTTATACCTATCTTAAAATCAATGAGGCTTTTAGTGGAGGGAGTAAAATAAAATTTCCCTGCCTTTACATTTATTCATCCAATTTCGGCTGCCTGTCCTCCTCAACTCTTCTGTCCTTAAGGCTATAAATAGAGCAGTCTCTAGACTTGTTCCTTATAAACTAGGGAAAGAACAAATGTATTTTCTTCTGTTGTTTGAAACACTGTTTGGGATGATAGTTTTTGTTTGTTTTCTATAGTTTGCTTTATGCAAATGACATTCCAGCCTCAGAGACTCAAGTAATATAAGAGAATTAAGAAATTAAAACATAGCTGTGTGTGATGGGATTGTTCATCTGTATGCTGTAAATAAAGAAACTGTTTTGGCCTGTTTTGGGTGCCATAGAAGAAGGTGGAGGAATTAGGATAGACAGGAGAAGGAGGGTAGAGTCAGACAGACTTCATCCAGCCACCCAAAAAGAAGCATGTAGGACTACAGGTGAGCTAGGGGTCACAGGCCACATGGCAGAACAGATTAATGAAAATGGGTTGAATAAAGATGAAAGAGCTAGATAGCAATGTGCCTGAGGCATAGGCCAAACAGGATGAAATTAATATAAGCGTCTGAGTCACTTTTGAGGGTAAAGCAGCCATGGACAGGTCAGACTTCTGACCTGTATGGGGACAGAAATCTTCTATAACAGCTATGTGTAAACACTAATTTCTATCCCTATGAAGGAAACAAAATTGTTTGAATATATTTTTCTATATATTCTTTTTCACCTAATTCTACCTATAAAGAGTGTAGCACAACTACTAATTCAGCTACATTGCATGTGTATAACAAATTTCTTATTAATATATTTGGATAAAAGCAGAATGGATTATCTATAGACCAATTGGCTCTCACCAAGGAAATAAGTCTTTATAAATGTCAGTATATACTAAGATGTAATTTTAGTAAACTATAGTTTTCCATCTCACAATTTGTCAAATCACCTTTAATAGCTGCATGTTGCATGGCAGATGTCCTACTTAACAAAATGCACAGAAGTGATTAGACTGGTTAAATTTGGTTCAGTGTGATTTATATCCAGTTGCATCCATTTTACTGTTAATAACATAACTTTGCTTGTATGTGTGTATGCATGTGTACATGTACATAAATGTTCATGTTCTTTTTTTATGAGTGAAAGGAATTGTGTTGTGTGTGTATAACTATATATATGTAGTTTCTTTCACCATCTCATTGTTGCTGGATACTTAGGTTCTATTTACAACTCAGGTACTATAAAGAGTTCTGCAATAAACATTATATGCAAATATGTCTTTGCTATGTTGATTTGGAGTTCTTTCAGTAAACAGTCTAGCTCAGAAACACAAGCATTGTATGTTTTCTCTCATTTGGGGTTACTATGTTTTAAAGATACATTAAATCATGTAAATCATGTAAATTCATATGACATGAAAGCAGATATAAAATTGTCTAGGGGACAAAGAGGTACAATAATAGAAGAGTAGAATACCAAAATAGAAGGCAGTCACATAGTGATGGACATATATGGTACACTATATAAAACATGGTGATGGAAGAATCTAGGGCCAGAGTGGTTTTCCATTTAAGCAATGCTAAATTTAAGGTAATTAAAACATTAAAATAATGTTTGTTAAAATTTGTAAAAATAGAATTGGAAGTTGGGGCTCTGTGCTCTATCAGTCCATACAGAAAAAAATAGCTAGTAGTGGTAAATTTAGGATCTTTAGGAAGGACAAGGCTATATCAGTGAGTGTTTATATAAACCCCTCAATAGATATTGATCTTTTATATAATTAATTACCAAAAATAATGCATATAATATCTGAATGCACTATATAAGCACCAATTTGACTTTTCCATGTTATGTTCAATGAGCTGTGTAGCTGTTGTCTTCAGCAATGGGACCTTATTATCAGTTTGTGCAGAACAATCTATAGTCTTAGCAACAGTATGGGTTGTTCAGAGATTTCCATTGGACCCCTTTGGCCAACAGCTCATTTAGGTATATATAATCCAATTGTGAAGCTGGAAGCTTCATTTGGAGACAGGAGATGCCCAAATGGACCTCTGCTCCCCCATAATTTGGTAATTTTATTTAGATTTCTTTCATCTGTGTATATAATTTAGGAAATGTCTACTATACTAGGTTTCCATGGCACCACTCAAATGACCATTAGTTTTAGCTGCCTCTACCTATATTCTCTACTTCTCCTCCCTTTCTTCTTCCTTCTCTACTTTCTCCCATCCATTGTTCATAACTATCTATTTTTTTTTCTAATAAGATCTGTTAACTCTACTCCTTTACTCTAGACCTTACCTCTATAGTTGTATAAATTATAATTTGGTTATCATTGGCTTAAAAGTTAATAACCACATATAAGCAAATACATACCACATTTGTCTTTCTGGGTCTGTGATACCTCACTTAGAATTTTTTTCTAGTTCTATCTTTTGCCTACAAATTTTATTATTTCATATTTTTAAATGATTAATGCTACACTTTATTAATGCACCACATTTTCTTCATCCATTGAGAAACTTTTAAGTTTCCAATTTATGTTCATTATGGATAGAGAGAAATGAATGGTTGAGCGAGTATCTTTGTGGTAGGATGAAACATCAGTTTGATATATTGCCAAGAGCAGAGTAGCTGGGTATTGATGTAGGTCAATTCTCATTTTCCTGACAAGTCGCCACACTGATTTTCATAGTGGCTATACCAGTTTGCTCTCCTACCCTCAATGGATGAGTGTTCCCCTTGCTCCATATCCTGGCCAGCATAAACTGCCATTTATTTTGTTGATCTTAGACATTCTGACAGGTTTAAGATTAGATATCTTATTAGAAACAGCCATAGGACAACAAAAAGGCATTAATCCTATCTGCGTTCTGCTTTGAAGAGAAATTTTCAAGTACTTGTTAGGCTATGAAGCCACATATAACATGAGGGTGGGTTTTCGAGGCAAGTACAAGCAGAGAGAAGCAAAATGCAAAGCCACATGTGAGTATCATTGGCACTCTCTTTCCAGAAAAATGCAAGCATTGTCTAAAGCTGTGGAATCTTAGATAGAAGTTACTCAGATGTAGGCTTGGAATCTCATTTGAGCATAAATAAGCTGGACATCTGAGAATATCAGAGGTCTGGAACACAAGAAGTATAATTACTCCACTGTATATGATGTATATAACCCTAACCCTAACAAATATGAGCGTCAGGGCACTGCAAGGTACTATAACCTGGAAGAATGAAACCATGGCAGTAAAGATTCTACAGTGAGCAAACAGGCAATGAGAAAATGAAGAGCAGATGTCAAAAAAGTCATGAGAAAGAATAATTTTGTAAATAATAACTATAAATGTATACAACTTCTATGGAACAGAGAATTAAACATTCTAAATCTAGGGCCAACAAGATAGCTCTGTTGATTAGGCCACTTGTCAAGCAAGTACAGAGATTAGATGAGATCCTAGAACCTATGTAAAAGTGGAAGAAGAAAACTGATTCCAGAAAGATATCCTCTTACCTGTGCATCCTCCCTCCTCCCAAAAAGCCCCAATACTAATAACAAATATTAAAATTATGAAAATCTGACCACAGAATCTATTAGGGGGTTTCTGATGGGGCAGTCTGAGAATTTAAAAAATGAAAACAAATAAAACAAATGCCAATATCATTGCTTTTCCTAGACAAACAACATGTTTCCAAAAAAAAAAAAAAAAAAAGACGTGTTACAAAATACTTTAGAGTAATTCTTCAGATTGTGTTGAACTTAAAAGACATGAATCTAAACAGCCTGGTACTGGCATAAAAACAGACTTGGGGAATAATGGAATAGAATTGAGGATCCCAACCTTAACGCAAAAACCTATAAACACCTTATCTTTGACAAAGAGGCCCTAAATATTCAATGGAAGAAAGATAGTATATTTAACAAATGGTGTTGGCATAGCTGGATGATAATGTATAGAAAAATGCAAATAGATCCAAACCTATCACCTGGCACAAAACTCAAATCCAATTGGATCAAGGACCTCAACATTAACCCAGCCACACTGAACCTGAAAAGAAAATGGGAAATACCCTCCAACGAATTGGCACAAGTGACCACTTCTGAAATATAACACAAGTAGCACAGACACTAAGAACAACAATCAATAAGTGGGACCTCCTGAAACTGAGACGCTTCTGTAAAACCTAGGATACAGTCCATAAGAAAAAACGACAGCCTACAGAATGGGAAAAGATTTTCATCAACCCTACAAGTAACAGAGGACTGATCTCTAAAATATATAGAGAATTCAAGAAAATAGAACCCCAAATCTTGAATAACTCAATGAAAAAATGTGGTTCAGAACTAAAAAGGGAATTCTCAGCAGAAGAATTACAAATGGCTAAAAGGCACTTGAAAAGTGCTCAACATCTTTAGCCATCAGAGAAATGCAAATTAAAACAACTTTGAGATACGTCCTTACACCTGTCAGATTGGCTAAGATTAAAAACACAGATGACAACCTATGCTGGAGAGGATGCGGAGCAAGGGGAACACTCCTCCATTGTTGGTGGCAGTGTAAGCTTGTTCAGCCACTCTGGAATGCAGTATGGCTGTTTCTCAGAAAACTGGGAATCAATCTCCCCAAAGATCCAGATACCACTACTGTGCATGTAGCCTAAAGATGCACATTCGCACTCCAAAGGCATTAGCTCAACTATGTTCATAGTGGCATTATTTGTAATAGCAAGAACCAGGAAACAACCTAGATGCCTCTCAACTGCAGAGTAGATTAACCAACTGTGGTACATCGACACAATGGAGTACTACTCAGCAGTAAGAAAAAATGATATCCTAAAATTTGTAGGCAAATGGATGGATTTGGAGAATATCCTCCTGAGCGAGGTATCACAAACCCACAAAGATAAGCAGGGGATATACTCACTCATTAGTGGACTTAAAAAAAAAAAAAGCTAAGCATATCCCAGCTGCAAACTACACTGAACAGCTTTTGATCTTAAACACCTTAGACCAGCACCTTGGAGCCCATTTCCTCCAGAGGAACACCTTACCCAGTCTTGCTGTATGTGTGAGGAAAGTGGATCTGCCTGGAGTGGATGATGCTGATCTAAGCCACCTTGGAACCTCCTGCCCTTGCTGGGAAGGACATAATGTGATGAAGAGAATAGTGGGTGACTGAGAGGGGCGGGAAGGGGAAGGGAGTCTGAGCAATGGGATACATGGATAAAAAATATGACTTTATTTATAATAAAAACATAAAATAAAAGACATAAATCTGACAGAGATTTGATATGTAAAAGGCTACATTACCTGATAGGATGATTGTTTACACACATGTGCACACACACACACACACACACAGACACAGAATAATTATTGGTTGGTTAGTAATACTTTTACATGTGGAGGAGAATAGGAAAATCTTGGAAGGAGACCAGTTAATCAGTCCTATACAGATATTTCTACTCCAAATTGGAAAATTTAGACTAAGCATTGCTTCACATTATAAAAAGGAAAGAATGCAGATGTACAAGATGGTTGCATTTAGATTTTTTTTAACCATAGTACATGAACATAGTTCTACATAGGCAGAAGTAATTACATCAATGGTCTAAAAAACAGGATCATGGAAGCTTAAAATGCTGATCCTATCAAATATACTTTGAGGGGTGTTGCAGTTAGAAGAATCCTCCCCAAACTAAAAGTATTCAAATTTTCTTTACTTGTTTTGCATGGCATGACATGATGTGCCCACCCCCCTCTTTCTCTGTGATTTGTATGTGCACATGCATTTGGGTCCAAATACATGTGGCAATGAGAGAATAACCTTCAGTGTCCATTCTTGCTTCCTACTGTGATTGAGCTAGGGTTTTAGGGTTTTGTTATGGTTGTCGTTTTGCTTGTTGGCTGTTGCAAATGTCAAACTAGCTGGCATGCAAGTATCTTCAGATACTGTTTTTCTTCTTCCTAAGGGTCCACTGAGATTACAGATACTTGTTACTCAGCTTTAGGTGTGTGTTGGGAATTAAGCACAGGTGGTCATTCTTACCTAGTGTTTTCATGTAGAGCCATTTCCCAGTCCAAGATGTTCAATTTTAAAAGGAAAAAAAATTCTTCGTGAAGAAGAAATATTTATCAGTTTGCTAATAGTCTACTGCCAAATTTCAGAATGTATAAACAGATGCGTGTGTTCATTTGGAGAAGTTTGCTGCATACATTTCAATGTAGCAGAAGTCTATGGAGGTCAAAATGTGCCAAACTATATTCATTGTAGTCCAGGTGCTATTGGTAATTATTGTGGTTGAAAAAAAATAATGTAGATGGGCAATGTTTACACATGTGGAGAATGTGTGATTTAATTTTGTATTTGTACTTTTATTTATAACATAAAATAAAACATCATTATAACCCCTTTATAAGTAATTTACATTGCAATAAGTTTAGATTCTCTTTACTTGGGCTAGTTCAGTTCTCTGTTATTTCTTTAAAAGTGGAGATTTAGTGATATTTTTTCTATATGATCTTTCTGTTTATGATCACGTACATATACTGAGTAGTGAAAGTTATAAACAATGATATTCAAAATATAGTCACACAACATAACTTACATATATTGAACTATTCTGTTCTAAAAATATACATATTTGAGCACTTATAAATATTTATTTTACTGAGTTATTCAGAATAGTTCATTGTATAAAATACCATCATTTGTGCAGTTGGACTGCTTCAAAGCATATTTTGTCCCTTTGGGAGTGAACCAATGATTAGATGATTTTCTTCACACAAAATCTTGAAGTATCCACATGTTCATTGCTATATGATAGTGTCTTTATCTTATGCTGTAACTTTTGTGTTTCTTTGCAATATCTTTGCTAAGCCTTATGCTCACTTTTTCATTGCCCATTGTACCGATGGTCCTAGCTTTGAATACAAAATTAACTGTTTCTAATCTGTCATGATTATAATATTGTAGGTCAGATTTAGGAACATGAAGCATTTTTCTGTGAAGTTTTAACTGAATGATTAGCTTTCAAAATTCAAAGCTTGAAAATACACTTTGTGTCCACAAACTTAGAAATAATAGGTATAGAATACAACTCTTTAGGGAATTACTTAGAATTCATTTGTGTATACACTCTCATTACTGTTTCCTGATGACACTATGGAGACTTTTATCTAGTGCCAGGTGATAGTCTTGCTCAGAAATATGCAGCTATAAAGGTAAACATGTCCTCCTGGCATTTACTATCAATTAGAGGGTTACCAAAAATCAGCAAATAAAACAACAAGCTGTGATTTGAGACAGTAATGATGTTATAAAAAATAATTTAAAACATGTGAGAAAGATTGTGAGGAAGGAATAAGATGTTCAGATAATAATAGCATTAGCAATAGCAATAATAGTTTAGGATGTGAAAATGCTGTTCTAAGATAATCACATTAAGACTTCTTATCACAAAAGCTTTTGAGGGTGCATTTAAAACTTTCTTTTAAGAGAAAAGATAAGTTCATAGAATGTAAGTATCTTTCTGAGGACCTACATTTTGTAAGAGGTTGAGATGGGCTGAACTTAAAGAAGTCACATTTGAACTAAGGGCAGAGTGGAAAGTAGCCCATGGAAGTCAAAGATCAAATACAGATGTGCTGGAAGCAAGATGCTTGATCTATTCCTAGAAAAGGGAGGCTAGGCTGAAGAAGCTTCTAGTAACTTCTTTATTTAAAATATTTCTTTAAAACAATTTTGAGGCATGATATATTTTATCTGAAGTAGTAATAGAAAACATGGGATCCCCACATAAAGAATCTAGCAATTAGTACTTTGTGGATTTCCCATAGTGGAATAGGGCTTTATGGGATCACATGTAGAAGAAAGATCAAGTATGAAAGATGTTGCATTTTTTCAAATGTACATTTGGGGTCAGAATAACAGAAAAATAGTGAATAATGTGATTTCAATATGGCTCCCTCAAAGAAGAGTTATAGACATCAGTTCAGCCTTAAGCAGTTTCTGTAGAAAAAAAGTTGTTTAGTTTTGCCAGCCCTATGGGCCAGATGACTCTCTTCTACCTGCTGTACAGTAGGTACTTATAAAATAATGACTCAGAGGATAATATTAATTACAGATTGTTTGGTCTATGGTTCAGGCTATTATGAGCAACTCAAATCTTAAATTAACCTGTTTCTATTAATTGAACTGTTATATGTCTTGTGGCTTTACCTGTGTTCTGTTATATCTTGCTAGTCTGGTGGCTCTCAATGTCTCTTTCAGCTCTGACTTTCTTCTCCTGTAACTCTGCTTGGATTCCTTTCCTGCCAATATCGGGCCTTGCCATGGACCAAAGCAATTTTTTATTAACCAATGGTAGTGATACATATTCATAGGATGAGGAAAAACAATCCCACAGCAAATTTCAAAGAGTCAAATAGCTCCACAATAACAAGTAAGTTATCCATTGATATTATACTTCTGGGTTCTAGACTTGCTCTTAGGTTATTCTAGTTTCACCAGTTCCTTAAATAAAGACATATCAATATGTTATTCAATTTGTGGATGATATATGATTAAATATTAATAGTGACAGAAAAATATCAATTAAATGGGCTGATATTAGGTATTATATTTACAAACATTGTAAATCTGTAAAGGTGAAAATTATAGTTTTATATTGAATTTAAATTAATGTATGCTTGGGACCTTGGGACTGCCTGCCATGGTGGGGAAATGGAGAAATGTGGAGGAGAGAGAAGGACCTGATGGGGTGGGAGGAGAAAGGGACCTTGAATAAGGATATACAAGGATAGAAAATGTGACTTCTTTATTCGTAATAATAAAAAAGATATTTTGTCCAACAGAAAAAAATTAATGTATGCATTTGAATGCATATGTGTTTCTTTGTGTATGTGTGTTTCTATACTAATAATTAAACATCCAGAGAATTGAGAGTCTTCTGACTTAAGAGAATGGTGTTAGGCACAAGACAAGTCTTCAGTTATCAGCTGAATGGACTAACTTAAGAATGCATAAATGAAAGAAGGTCTCCTATGAAGTTGCATCTTAAACCCTCATATTTTAGAATATATAAAAAAAAACACTTTTTACAACAAGTACCTTTCAAATAATTTGAATATTAAAAGTTTCTAGTCATCTTCAATGACATGAACTCTAAGATATTTGTGTTTCTTAATTTTTTTCTTTACAATTATTAAGTACTAAATGTTTCAGGGTATGGTGGTACATGTCTTTAATCCAAGTACTTTGGTAGCAGAGGCAGGAGAATCTCAAGGAAGCCCCCTATTATAGTCTCTTTTATTACTTAATATAAGGAGATAGTAGAGATAATTTTTTCAAGAAGTAATTATTATTATTATGAATAAAGTCTCATTTTTTATCCATGTATTTTCTTGTTCAAACTGCCTTTCCCCTCCCATCTCTGAGAAAAGACTTTGGCAAGAGTGATGCTAAGTCACTAGGACAGAAGAAGAAAAGTAAAGATGGTAAGTTATAATTCCAAGAAATGTCCACGAGACAGTCGGAGCAAGTAAGACTCTAAATTTCTGAGACAACCAAAAAGTTATCTTTAACAATTGCAACTAGATGTGGCCTGGGCATCCATCTTGATGCATTCAGTGGCTAACTGAAAAATGAACATACATTTTCTTTCCAGGGAAAGCATCAAAATCAGCTCTCAAAAGGGTGACATCTCAAGGGTCTTAAATCAATTTAGTAGCACTACTTATAAAACATGATTTGATAGTTAGTTTAGAATTCTTCTGTTCCAGAGCCTTACTTTCAATTCTCACCAAATCTTGTTTACATCTTATACTTAGAAAAAGAGAAGAAAGCAACAGCTCTGTGGAGAGGCTATAAGATTATTCCAATCTATTCAAATTCACAAAATAGTGGTGAGGAGAAAAGGAATGAATTACTGTGGGATAACCTTTTTGTGTACTATAAAAAATACATGTCTGCCTACAGCTTATTCTGATAGGTTTATTAAAGAGCTGACTGGCCAATAGCTAGACAAGACAGAGTAGGTGGGATTTCCATGGAGAGAGATGAACTCTGAGAAGAAGAGAGGCAGCAGACATCAGTGAGACACAAAACAAGTCAGACATACAGTACAGGGGGAGCTAACTAAGCCACATAACAGAATACAGATTAATTGAAGTAGGTTAATTTATGTTATTTGTACTAGTTGTAAAAAAGCCTAAGCTAAGACCAAGATTTCATAATTAATTAAAAGTCTCCATGTCATTATTTTCAGACTGGCAATCCAAGAAAGTCCAGCAAGAAAGCTTACAACATTTGGTGCCTAATGTCCATCATGTAAATCCAAATAAGACATGAGAAAGCTTTCAGGTGACTGCAGTCATACCCTGCTGTGCAGTTGAGCACTTGCGCTGGTAGCACAATAAAAGCAAACTCCATATGGAGAACGTTTTACAACACTAAATGTTGTGAATATAATTTTTACCTGAAAATTGTCCTTCTTGTATATAGTTTTACTATATTGGAGTCAAGACATTTCCTTTTTATTTAGGGAAAACATGACAACTGTTTTTATTCTGTATAGTTTTACTGTATTAAAGCTAAACATTTTCCTTTTTATTTAGATAAAAAGGGAGAAATGTTGTGGAATAATCTTTTGAACACTGTAAAAATGTGCCTCTGCTTAAGGTGCTTTCTAATTGGTTTAATAAAAATCTGAATGGTCAATAAGTATGCAAGATAAAGTCGGCAAGATTTCCAGGTAGAGAGAGGAAGTCTGGGAAGAAAAGAGGCAGGAGATGCCAGCGAGACAGAAAACAAGTCACACATACAGTCTAGAGAGGACATAACTTAGCCAAGTAACAGAACATAGATTAATAGAAGAAGGTTAGTTTGCTTTATAGGAGCTAGTTGGAAAAAAATTAAACTAAAGCCAAGCTTTTATAAGTAATAATAATTTTCCATGACATTATTTGTGAACTAGCAGTTCAAGAAATTTTAACAAGAAAGCTTACTTCATTAACTAGATGATTATCAAGGAGAACATTTCTTTTTGCTGCTCCATGTTGTTTATATACTGTGGAAAAGGTTTGGACTTCAAACCAATGGTTTGTTAATTGCCTTACAGCTTTTCCTTTTGCTATCTTTAAGATAAATACACAACACTGAGAAAAAAAAGTACTGAAATGTTCTGAAATACCAAAAATATAGTCCTGACTTCTTTTACATTTCTATTACATTTTATAGAGAGTATTATTAGCAGAACATATTGAATTACAAATTTTTGGAAACTTCTTTAGACCCTGACATAACAGATTCCTGGACAAGTGTAGCCTGGAGATTCATATTTTAAGAAAGAGAAGAATCTGATGCCAATAGATATGTGACAACTGCTTATTGTAAAGGTATCCCTGGTTTAGAAAATGTTCCACACTTTTATTAATAGTTTTGGGGACATCAATAATATCAGTGTAGATTGTACATAGAATGTTTCTGTGCTTTTCTGCAGTTGCTGAGAGCTTTCAAAGAAATTTATATACATATATATTTAATTCTTGATAAACTGATTGCAATGTATTAGGGGAATGAAGAAGTGAGGACAGAAGTTATTTTGCTTTAATAGAATATTTTAATACAATAATGCTTAACTAACTGCCTCCTTGTATTAAGCATATGTTCTAATGTATTTTTCTGAGACGACCCAAAGGATGATCTGGTCATAGCTTATGGCATCTCTAGTCACACTATTCAGAGAAGAGAAATGTATGTAGGCTGTTTTATTTCCTGGGCAGGAATTTGGGTATCATTCTGTTGTAGTGAAAATAAGAAAGAATAATGATCCAGGTAGTAGAGCATGATTGACGGCTTGAGGAAGGCCAGTTGGCATTTTTATTTACCCTTTCTCATAACAGAACAACAAGAGGGCACTCATTCAATTGGTGTAATCAAACAATAGCACATTCAAAACAAATGACAGGATACTTCACAACCTGTAAAGAACTAAAACACTGGACTGGCTACAAATGGTCAAGGGAGATTACTGAATCAATTAAACACTTGTGGATACATAATAACAGCATTTTACAACCCAAATACGTAGAAGAATAAATTTGACAATTTTGGCTATGGTTGACATCTTTTTCTTTAACATGTATCTGTTTTCCTACTTGAAAATAAAATCTAATCTTCAAGTAAATACAAAAGACACTGATTGCACTCAAATGGGTGATGGGGCTGCTATAAACAAGAATCATTAAATTCATAAAAAGAATGAGGTGGTCTTCACAACCAGGTCACCCTCATATTTCAGATTGGATGCCAAGGGCTCTTGGAATACTGCAGGTTCTAGTCTTTTCTGCTAAGATTCTTGATACACAGCATAACACTAATGATACACTGCTGTATTTGAAAGGGAAGACAACAGAGGGAAATCTGTTTGCAGAATCCTGGGGCAGGATTCCTTATGCATTCTTCTGCCCAGGGAAAGTCTCATAAAGCAGTGAGAAGGAAGAGCACATATGTAGTACTCTGTTCTGGAATGTCTAGTAGAAAGTCCACACCTCCAGGTTCTATTATTGGTTAGCCTCAAAGGTGATCTCCTAACATAGCAATATTCTAGACTCCAATAAATAAAGTCGGTGTTTAACATAAGCAATATTTTGTTTTGTACAAACAGACTGGCATGGTAATTCTCCTGACTCAGCTCAACCTTGAAACAGCTCTTCTTAGGGCTTGCAGTCTCAAAGCTCCTCAGTCAACTCTTATTTCTGTAAGGGTTTGTAAAAAGGAATCTGTTGAGATTTGGAAGTTAGAGGAACTTTCATTTGTAACGGAAACCAGTGACCATTGCTTTATGTATCACACTATGGGAAAATAAGTTACTGAATAGTGTAAGAAAACAAACAAATCCTTCTAATTGCTTTTATGTAAAGAACAACATGTATCATCCATCTCTATAAAACTTGATTTTCTTGTCCTTCCCTTTTTCAGTTACTTCATTCACTTCTCACCATGACTTTTGTGTAGGCTGAATCTTGATATTAATTAAACTCCAAATGAGAAAATATTTAGAATCTTCAGAAATCCAGCACCAATATTTGTTCACTTTTTTTATTGCTTCCTTATGTTAAAACAAATATATATTCCGTGAAGTGTAACCTTTTTAAGTATACCTGATAAAATACCACTATAAACACAAGCATACAAATGCTTCCCACATTTTCAGTTTTTAAATGTATCATGAGTCTCCAGATCCCAGTATTAAAATACAACATTGAATATATTTCAAGGCTAGAGAAAAAAAATGCAGGTGGATTGATTAAGAAGATAATAATGCATTCACCTTCAAGTATGATTAGAATATTAGCTCTGCATACTGACATAATAAAGATTATAAATCTTGTTAAGATAACTGGCTTTCCATACATTTAATAAATATATTTATCTGACTGGAACCAAGAGCTCAACTTGTAGAGTCTCAATAGCTTGTATCATGGTTTGTGTGTATTCATCTATGTCTGTGTATACATGCACATGTGTGCATGTAAATATGAACATCAGAGGACAGTGTTTGCTGTCATTTCTCAGACTCTAAACATCTTTATCTGAGACAGGGCTACTAGCTTGTTTATTATCCAGCAAATAGGCTACAGTAGATATACTACAAGTTCAGGAACCTGCCTAGCTCTGCTGTAGCTCTGTGATTACCAGTGTGCACTACCATGGCTTTTGGGATTTCACTAAATTCTTTACCAACTGACCTATCTTCCAAAGCCCTTGAATAATGCTGTTCACTTAGTTATAATTCACCGTAAAGTGTTTTACTTAAAATGAAAGCATAAACTTTTTAAAAGAAAAGATTTATACTTCGAAATCTGTTTTAGAATTTGAATGGCTCGAGGTTGGGTAATTAAAAAAATCAACATAATATATTTCTATTGGGGAATATTCGATCACATGGTGAACCCCAAATTTGCATTTGCATTAATTAAATACAATTAACCTTGGGGCAGGAGGCTGCATTAGCAACTGGTTGACAAAAGATAATCAGAGTGTCAAAGGGCATCAGGAGAGACAGAGAGACACAGGAAGCAGTAGGGTGGTGTTGGGAGTGGAACAGCTTTTTCTGGCTTGGCTGAAGCAGAAGAATTGGTCTTTTGGCGGTGCCAGCAAGAAAGGAAGGTTAGCTAGCTGCAAACCAACCTCTCTAAACTAGCATGTTTTAACTCAGCCTTTGATTCTTGAGTCTTATTTATAAATAGAAAGATAGAGATTTAATTAAAGCTATCATTAGTGACTGCAGGAAGATCAAGATTCTCACCAGGCTGTGGCTTGAATGACCAGGACATTGCTAGAGAAGAAGGGCCGTGACCACGGAGTTACAAACTTGGCTGAAATAGCAGTAGATTAAGGCACAGCCAGAATACTGAAGTTCAAACATGTTTCCTATTCATAACCTTCTCACCGAGTACATTTCATTGCCAACTGAATCTTCCTAAACATCCTGCTAGTATTATTCTATGGTTTAAAACCCTTGAGAGGATTTTCAGCTTGGGAATAAATCTCCTCACCATTACCATCACTCTAATCTAGTCCCATTAAGTCCCCAGTTCAAAAATGAATCAGCTGCAAAGCCAATGAAAGCTGTGTTGGACCTGTGTATCTGATTTATTCTATTGTTGTGGTGGGAATGTTTGTCTGTATGTAGTGAAAGTCATTTTGTGAATAAAAGAACTGTTTTGACCTGTGGCAAGCACCGTAGCAATAGGCAGGAAATCAGAGACAGGTAGAAGAGAGCAGAGTTAAGTCAGACTCTACCCAGCTGCCAAAGAAGAAAGATGTAAGGGGCCCAGGTGAGGCATGGCCAAGGCCACATGGCTAGGTAGATTAATGGAATGGATTAAATTAAGATGAAAGAGACAGCAACCAATGTGCCTGAGACATGGTCCAAACAGGATAAAGTTAATATAAGTATCTGAGTCATTTTGGGGGTAAAAGCTGCCACAGTCAGATCAATCCTCTAGCCAAAATAAAGTCAGAAATCATTTACAACATATTGTGTCTCTTAGCAAGATAGGAACTATCAGAGTGGTCTACACTCATCACTACTTACAGAAATTTTGCCAATTCTAGGTCTATAAGACACTATGGTGTCTCATAGTGAATGCTATCTTTACCCCACTGAGGTCTTTTGTAAGCCTTGATAGGAAGAGGTGTTCTTAGAAATTTATTTAGGTAAATACTGTTTTCATTGCTCTTGGATAACTCCTCAAAGCATTGATACCACCATAAATCTAATTCCTTACATACTACTTAGGATACCTTATTATCTGACTTCATCTACAGGATAAGTCATTGTCTAACTTTATCAACCGGGTTAGCCATTGCCCTGACATCTCCTACTGTGTTTCTGAGTCATGGAATCCCACACCATGAAAGGATGTTTCATGTGATGCTTTCCCCTCCTAACTCTTACAATGCACTCCCATATGAAACATTCTGGGATTTTTCTGAGTACATTAGACAAGCCCTTTAATTATTCTGGTGAGTCAGGGATTCTTTCTTTAAAAAATAAGAATTATTTTGTTTTTCAGATAATTTCAATAATTGAAATCCATTCTCAATTATTGATCAGAATGCCCTAAGCAAAGACCAGATTGAATAATCATGGAAAGAAAAGGTCAGGTGTGTTCTTCTGTCAGTCCTCCAAGCAAAGAAAAAGAGGTTTGCTATTGGAAAGACGAGGAATGTCTCTGTCAGCTGTAGTGTTTACGGTAATTTGGAGGTTAAAGATACTCATGCTTCTTAGTCAAATGCCTCAATTTAGATTAGAGTTAGTATGCCTTTCATTAAAAGCTCTGATGTAAAATCTTTATTCAGGATAGATATTCAATGTTTTTTGAAACCTGCTAACTTTACAACTATATCATGAGTATGATTTTCAATCTTATTTATTTGCCTTCTTGCTGTAAGAAACAAAATGTTTTTGAACATCACTGTGTATGCCTTCTGGCATTAAAAAAAAGAGAGATTTTGAAATAAAATGCTTTGGAAAACAGTCAATACTTTGTAAAATCCTTATAATTATTACTAAACTCTCAGTAATGGCTTTCATGAATTACTACATATTTAAGATTTTACTGTTATTCACTGCATGTCATCACAGGTTACCATATTAATAATTTTGTTGTTTCAATATAAGGCAGAGGTGAAGAGGAAGAATGCATTTTCCCTGGGATACCAGGTTGATGATTTGCCTTCAAAAGACCATAATACTAGATGGTGCCAATTGCTGCTGCTTGTATCTGCTGATTGCCCATGCTCACTACTGCCAAACACAAAGGATGTTAAAGCTTCTAGAGCCTTGCCCATGATTTATATATTATGAAAAAGCAAAGGAATCATTGGCCAGCTGATTGGTTATGAGTATGCAGGGAGATTATATACCTGGTTACTTGAGCACCATTGAGAACATTGTATTTGTTTGAGTAATGAATGATCTTTTCCTAGAGTCACACAATGTGGTGCAAGCTTGTCTGTAAGAAGTTGAAAGAACACAGAAAGATACGCTACAAAAATTTAAAATAATGGGTATTTCCCCTTCATTACCTATATTATTTGTTTATTTGTAAGTGTATGACCCACAAAATATTTATAGCAATCAGCATGGGCTTAGAAATTTTTATTTACTGATCACTTTGTATGTACTGGAGAAAACAAAACTCAATAAGCTTAATAAAAATTTAATGTAAAAAATGTGATTGAATACAATTAAATCTACATTTTATAAAATGGAAATGTAATGCTCCTACTTTCTGTTTTCTGGTAAATCTACTATTCAAGAATGTCTATTTTGTAGTTTGAAGAGGTATTTATGAAGCAAGCAAAGTTAGAAAAATTGTAAGGAAATATTTGCTCCTCTTCTTTACTATTCTGCCCAGTTCTATTAACTGAGAACCATGTCATCTAGGAAACATTAAATTCTTGCTTTTGTCCATCTTTGTGACTCCTTCTGCCCAAGTGACTAGACTTGCATGTTCAGCAAGTTATGGAGAAGGCCTCAGAGATTCATCCCCTCTGTGTTTTCCTCATGGAAATATGAAGTATAATCACTCACTCTGAGTAAATTCTTGTCATTGCTTTGATAACAATGGTGCTGATTGTGAAGGCTTTTCTGTCTGGAAAGGCAAAGTGTAGTTTGGCTCCTTTTGAGTGTGCACCTGAATTGGTGAAGATTATCTTTGTTTAGGAACCAGCTAAGCGAATTTTACTCTGAGTGGCTCTTGTATCTAGATTACAATGTGTCAAGAACAAATAGGAGATTATATAGTCAAGCTATTCTGTAGTTATAGAAGAGGAAAGTGTTTATAGCTATATTGCCATTTTACAAACACCAAGCAGTCTCTTTCATATTAATTTAGCAACTGGTAGTTAATGATGTGGAAATTTTAGCACTATTACATTTTTGGTCAGGAAAGTCAAGGGACTATCAATCAAATACCTAGAGTTATTTAATGAATGCTTTATTTCATGACATCAAAAACTGTTACACAAAAGCATAAAACTTGTACATGTCAATGGGTATCATGTCATATTTTGATATAATGTATACATTATATAATCTTTAAGACAGGTTAAATATTTTTATTTATGAATTGGTCTGATACATAACATTCAAATGTCTTTCCCTCTAGCTTATAGAGACATATAGTACATAGTTATTGTCTAACTCGTCAATGTTCTTAAACAAATTAATTAAACTCTACTACTGAGCTAAATCTTTAGCTGTGTAGCCAACTGATTTTGGGTAAGGATGCTAAAAACACTGGAGTAACATTGAGAAAGGACAAATGTTTTCAGCACAAAGTGCTGGGGAAAATGTTAATCCTACTATAAAATACAAAACTTGACCCCTATATGTGAACTAACATGGAAGAAAATAGTGGGCAACACATTAGGATATTAGAAAGGGCAAACATTTGGGATTTGAGGTTATAATGCTTCAAGCACAGAAATGAAATAAACAGAAATAGATAAAATTCTACCAACTTTAATTTTTTCTGTACAATAAAAGGAAATGCTCCTCGAACTGAAGAGACATTCTACAGAATGTCAGAAATGATTTCAAAGAAAACATTTTATAATGGTTGATAAAAATAATATATAAGGAAATCAAAAACATTAATAGTAAAAGAAAGATAATCTAGTTAAATACCAATTTTAAAATGTACAATTAACCTAAACAGTATCCTCAAAAGATAGAGCCTGAAGGTAATAAATAATAAATAAAAAAATAAAAAAATAAATAAAATAATAAAAAAGATTCAGTGTTACCTGAGAGATATAAAAATTTTAAGACTCTGCTTCATATTGTCAACTTACATGCAAGGTTGAAAGTAAACAGTATTTTTCAAATATATCTAGGATTTTCTTCATCATAGAAAATTATAACATGTTTATAATATGTATAACCAATACTGTCTGAAATTCTCTTAACAAGTACAGAAATATTTGGCTATTTTTCACTTTATCTCTTAAGACAAATAACAATAGCAGTCAGGGTTGAGTATTTGTGACACCATCTCCTCTATCTTCATGACTTCACTAAAATTTCTAAAACCAATTTTAAATATATAATATCAATGATATTTTTTCTATTCATAGCACAATTTTAAATACATACCTTGTATGTTTGCAACCAGTCCAAATTTAAGTGGTTTAAAAATTTCACAATAAATGGGAATATCATCAGAAATACAGAAAATTCCCCACTAAAACATTCCTTATAATGCTAACCAAGAATTATTTGACAAATTCCCTCATCTGGCTATTGAAACAGAAAAGTATTTTAAATCTGTGAGCATTTTAGTGTTCAATGGCATTTTTAGAGTTGTGACTCTATTTTTGCCACTTTTTTTTTCCCTATTGGTTCTTTATCACAGTCTCATATGGAGTACAAAAGCCTGTCTAACAGAGTCATTTACATAAGCTTTTTGTCTGTGTTACTTCTGCCCTCATGAAAAAAAAAATGCTAGGAAAAAAAAACCCTATTATGTCATTGTTAGATGCCACTTTAGGTATTATAGTTTACACAGAAAATCATAAATTAAGCAAAAATGAAACTTCTATATAGACTTTCATAGCTCTGAAATTGTACATTGAGTTTTTAGTTCTCTTGTGTAAGCATTAAAAGGATAATAGCTCTTATTAGGCAGCTCAAGAAGATGTCTTTGTTAAATGGATTTTAATTTTATCTTCAACTTTTAAAACTGTGGCTATCTGCCTATTGAATTACAATTATTTTTATATTTTGAAAAATATTTTTGTAAGATATATACATTAGAAATGTTTATTACTAGCTTGTCTTTTTTTTTTTTTTTTTTTCAAAATGCCTTTTTGGCAAACTTGGATTTATAAGAAAAGAAAAGATTATCTGCAATTTAAAATCAGGTGTGCTTGGCTACCAAAAAATATTTGAACTGAATTTTTAAAAAAATAAGAAGTAAAAAATGTCCTGAAAATTAACCCAATGAATTCATCTCTTTTGTGACATTATTTTCAAGTGTCATAAAACACTCCTCAGTGGCTGCTATTTCTAGAGACATTGAGGATGAACATAGAAGCTGAGTGGAAAATACCATTGAAGGTTACTTTATGGGATGACTCCAAATTGAAGACCTGGGATATTGTGTCTCTAGCTGGGAATTGGAACTCAGGGTAAATTTAGACCAACATGGGTATCTTATTAGAGTCTAATTTGGCAACATTTGTTGCAGGCCAGTGTCAGGGAAGCATGCTTATAGAGTTGATAATATTGGATCTTTGCTGCTGATGTGGTATCTGTGACAGACTAAGTAAGGTAAGGCAAATTCATCATGAAGCTAGTGCCATTTAAGTTTGTAGTGTCTGGCTTCTTCTGAGATCTTCGGAGGGGTCCTCAGTATGTTTACCTGACTCCCTACTCCTTATAAAGACAGAAAAAAAAGATAATCAAATTATGGCAAATTAGGACCAAAAGAGTATGTTAGGTGCTCTGTATCCTTTAAATTATTTTATTGTACATATGTATGTGTATATATACATGTATTGTGTATTAGTGTTTACAAGTGCAAACATCCATGTGATAGTATGCAAGTGGAAATCAGAGGATAGCACTCAAGAGTGAGTTCTCTCCTTTTGATTCACTCACTTTGTTTACTTCTCCCATTTATTGGTTAATTTGGAGTAATCTGGGGTGTTTTACAAATTAAGAAGTAAAAGTAGAAAAGCCAGTACATTTACATTTCTGATTCATCAAATGTATGTATGAAACTCACTGGTATTCAGGTGTAACTATGCACTCATTAGCTATCTTGGTAAAGGAAAGGCTGCTGGCTATATATATATATATATATACATACATATATATATATATATATATATATATATCCAATATATCACTTTCTCTGGTGTTGTGACAGGACAATGCAGGGCCCAGAGGTTATACAGTAGTGTTAAGGTGGTGATAGATTTTATCCTACATCCCTACTCTCACATGCATAATGGAGAAAAAAAGATGATCCAGTATATAAAAGCCAGAGGAAGCTCATCTGTGAAATAACACTTCATGTTCAGAAATGTAAAAGCATAAGTGATGGATTCAGTTTTTGTCGATACTCAAAAACTATTTCACATTTGTGAGTAAGCTGATCAACAATGTGCACAGAACAAGATTAAAACAAATTTTACTGTTGCTTTTAATTGAAATGATAGAAAATATAATAAAAATGTGCATTTCTAAGGCACAGGGCTCCATAAATATTGCAAAATTTAATACTGTTTGCTTTTATATAGTTGTAGGTTTTATATGTCCCAATATTTGAAGCCTTGATTAAAAAAAAAATCTTTGACATTTCTTATGCTGAGGAAATTCAGCCATCCAGACAAAAGGGCAAGCGATGCTGTTAAAAAAGAAGAGAAAAGCATGTTTTCAAAAGAAATGTGCTGGATACAAAGCTTCCAAGCATGCTTATGAGAATTAGGTTGATTCATGATTTGTGAAAATGTGGATCAGCCCTATGAGGTGATGTTTTCATTGTGTTTGCAGCTGTATGTAATGTATTTAGAGAAAATTAATTTTAAAAATAATTAAATCAATAAGGCACTGGAACTGTTTAGTATTCTATTTAATGGTGGGTGAAGTGGTCATATAAGTTAAATGCATTAAAGAAGGTTAAATTTTTGCATGTTCGAAACAAATTGTTCATATAAAAATGGTAACTTAGGCTTGTAGAATATCTGAACAAGATCAACTGACAATTGAATATGGTCCTTTAAAAACTATTTAATGTTAGTCACCCATAAGAGTATGTTAGGTACTCTGTATCCTTTAAATTATTTTATTGTACATATGTATGTATATATATATGTATATATATACATGTACTGTGTATGAGTGTTTACAAGTGCAAACATCCATGTGATGGCATGCAAGTGGAAATCAGAGGATAGCACTCAAGAGTGAGTTCTCTCCTTTTGCTATGTTGGCCATAGGAATGAGACTAAAGATGTCTTGTTTAAGACTAAATGCCTTTGCCCATTCAACTTTCTTGCTGACACCACCACAAAATCTTACAAGTCATAAAGGAAAAATAGGTGGTAGAAATTCTTAAATGGACATAGCATGATTATGGATCATTTTTGCATCTGAAATCACCTTTTCCAAATTATCAATAACAGCTTGAAAAATATAATTTTATCCTCATTATCATTCCTTCAAATCATATGTGAAGCCTATACTTTTATATATTTAATCTTAGAAGTAGAAATTATCATATTGTTTATAGTCATAGTCCTTGGCAGATGAACTGAGAAGCCCACACATGTACAAAGAGGCCAAGTGTAAGTCAACATGGCTGTAAAATGCTGGACATTGAGGAGTTTCTCACAAAGGTAACAAGAGCTCACTGGATTCTGGATAAGTCTCAGTGCTGCTAACAATACTTCATCCTAGGAACTTGTACCTTGTAGCATCTTAACATTTGAATTTCATGCAATTTTAGGATTTACTTATAAATTCCATCAGCATCCTCACTACTCATGGACTTATTAGGCATACTGATGTTAAAAGAATTCATTAAATAAAAACAAAATTAAGTATAAAGCAACTAAATACCTTATTGATTAACAATGCATCCAGGGAGACTAAGATAATTGCATAGCTTGCAATGTCTCTCAGAAATCAGAAGTAAATGGAATGCATTTTGAAACCACACTCCTTCCACTTTAGATATATTTTGTATTAAAATAGTCATACTTTTTTTTTAAAAAAAAAGTTTGTTATTCAGTATAGAAAACAAAGCAACTCACAGTGCATGCAAGAAGCAGTTAAAATAACTTCTATAGCATCTGTTTTAACTTTTTGGACCTTTTGTTTATCTTTATTATTGGCTATATTACATTTATCAATGTAATCAATATAAGTTGGATGATATTTGGAAGACTGTTAAGAAGATGCTTTGAAAAAGCAGATATAGGTGCAGTTAGACATAATAGAGGACAGTTAACCTATAGACAAGAATATAAAGCACACATTTAACACACTATCTCTCATTTTCTATCCACTGCATCTTTCCCAAAATATTATTATATTTTACCAATAAATATTCTCTCCTAAAATGTAAGACTTTCAAAATATAATGAAGGAATAAAGAAAAACTCTTTATTTTCACTAATTTATAACTTTATATTAAGCAATGCATAAATGCCTTCTCCTATGTTCAGAGATTGATTGTCTCTGTAATTGACAGACAATTTGGTGAGGATGAGAAGACAGAGAGAATAAAGCAACAATTTTAAATGAAGTATAAGTGGACTTGAGTTGAATAATGAGAGACAGAGGGTGTCTAAGCACCAAGGGGAATATAGAAGAGAGTCAGCTCTGAGCCTTATTATACCACTTCCTGTGTCATGAAAACATCTGCCTACAGTACATTTCCCAGAAGCTGAAGGCACTGTGATGTTTATTTATTTTTCATCACAACTTTGAAGAAAGTAAATTACTTACCATAGCCACAACTGCTAATAGAAATTTCTATGTTGTAGTTTTTACTTTGAAACATTTGAAATAGATACTGAAGTGTGCTATGTATGTTGCAAATCCACTTAGTATATTTCATTATGTGATCCTTAAATCAGTTCTATGTTTTTGTTCCTTTCTATTTTGTTTTCACTTGGTGAGAGGTACATTATTCTCTCATGTATACAATGGTATCTCCATCATCTATGTGGTCTATTGTTTATTGAAATATCAGGTACTATGTGATCATAACTTTTAAGTCTGATTATCTGTAAAAGGATGGTGGGTTGTTGTAGTGGGATTATGTTATTACTTTGTAAATAATTATCCTGCCTACTAGTTTAATAAAAACGTTGATTGGTTGAAGGCAGACAAGAAGTATAGGCAGGGCTACCTGATTAAGAAAACTCTGGGAACAGGAAGAATTGAGCAGAGATGCTAGGAGATGCAGAGGAAAGAAGTTATTATGCTGTTGAGAAAAGGTACAGAGCCAAATGGCTGAACAAGATAAGAATTATGGGTTAGTTTAAAAGTAAAGAGTTAGCAAGTTATATACTTGGCTGAGCCCAAGATCAATCAGCATAAAACAAATATGAACTTCTGTGTGTTAATTGGGACTGCTGGTCCAGATCTTGGCACTGGCCTGGACCTGAAACTTATTACTATAGGTTGTTGTTTCTGATTTTTTTCATATTTTCACAAACTTTCTTGATATTCTGTTATTATGCAGCATGGCTTGGATGCCATTAATGATTCAGGGATACACTTGAAAACATGACCTTCACACATCTGCCTCCTGAGTTCAAGTGCATGTGTAGATGATGAATTCTCAATTTTTGCTGTTTGTCAAAACAATTCACAATGTTAACATGCTTGAGAATTTAAGATTTATTAAATACCTCATTTAAATAAAAAATATTATTTCCCAATTTCTTCATTACACACTCTCTCTCCCTTCCCCACAGATACTGTTACACTGCAAATCCTCTTCCTCCTTAACAGTCTTTAAAAAATGTTTGTAGTTGCTTTTCTGTGTACTAAAGTACAAACAGCAGGCAAGTCAGCCCTTTTTTCTCACTGCTCCATGTATAGGCTTAGAAGTATTTCAAATGTATATCAACCACATTCATGACAGGCCCCAGGCAGAGGTGTATTTGGCTAATGAAAATGGACTCAATGGTATTTTTTTTAGGCTTTTGTTTTATTTTGATTATTTTGGGATCTTTTTTTTTTTTAAAGTTATTGGTCTTTTGCCTGCTAGTATTGATTAGTATTTTTGTGATTTGGGGAAGTTTGATTTTAGCTTTATTTTTGTTTCCTGTTTTTAGGGTTTTTATTTATTTAATTTATTTATTTTGAGAAAGAGAGAACATAAACATGAAGTTAGGTGAATAGAAAGGGTCTTTGAGGAGGGAGGGGCTGCATGATCAAAGTACATCATGTAAAAATAAAATTAATAAATAAAAATATACCTCCCAAATTCTTAAACTGTATCAATGTCTTGATATAAATACTTAAATCCATGAAAAGACTCAGAATATGTGCCAAATACCCCACTTGTATGTTCTGTTTTATAGCAGACACAGGTCAAAACAGATATCAAATCCAGTACACTTTATGCATTAAATATATGTGTTTCTTTAAAAGAAATGCATATTTAATGATTGTCTTAGTTTTAAGCAAGGATGCATGTTTTGTGGATTGTAATTTGTATTCTGTAATTGAAAATCTTCTTAGATCTCGGAATGAACAGGATTCAGGAAATATTATAATACATTTTCCAATTTTTGTTGATTATATTCTAATTTCTAATAATTTGATAAGAACAAATAAAGACTGAAAGTCACAAGTAAGAGAAAAATTGCACCTTATAAACACAAGGCATGTAATATTTCTGGATATCTGAAGTATGGGAGCACATGACTGGTCTTCAAGCCCATGAGCTGCCAAATGAATCTTTGCCCCTCCTGCCAGTACTGAAATAATCAGTCAGATGCTTAATATTAATTACAAATGGTTTGGTCTGTGGCTCAGGATTCTTGATATCTAACCTTTACATCTTAATTGAATCCATGATTATTAATCTATGTATTACCACATGTCTCATGGCTTTATCTGTGTACTATTAAATCTCACTTAACCCTGCATCTCAGTTTTTCCTCTGACACTGCCTTTCTTCTACCTGTTTCTCTCTTGGGTTTCCTGCCTGGATTATTGCTGTGTGATTATGCTCTTGTACATTTTGTAAATATTTGTCAGGTAAATATTGTTCTAGTAAAATACTGATTGGCCAGATTTTAGACCGAAGTATTGGCAGGACAAACAGACTAGGGGAGTTATGGAGAGAGGAAGAGCAGAGCAGAGAAGTCAGCCAGATGTAGAGGAAGCAAGATAAAAATGCTGCACTGAGAAAAAGGTACCAAACCACATGACTAAACATGGGTACATGGATTAGTTTGAGAGTAGAATCAGCAAGTAATAAGCTCGAGCCATAGACCACACAGTTTATAATTAATATAAACCTTGTGTGATTATTTGCGACTAAATGGCTGTGGGACCAATGGGTGGGAAAGAAAAGCTTCTTACTACAGCTTATATTCTGTCTTGCCATAGGTCAAAGCAGCTTTTTCATTACTCATTGGAAGCAGCACATATTCACAGTGTACAGACAGACCTTCCCACAATACATATAAGTAGTATCAGCTTAATAAAACAAATGTTCCATTTTTCCATTAATAGTTTCAATTTTATAAAATAATTAACATTAGTAGAGAAAATTGAACAGAATATGAATCTTATAAGAGAAAGGTGAGCAAAAACAATAATGACTAAGGATATGCAATACTTGCCAATTACTGGAATTATTTCTTTTTTCAATTAGACAAAGAGAATATGTCAGAAACTATACCAGAAAGACCCACAGTACAACTGTGTTAAATATGATGAAAAAATTGGAATTTGATCTCTTAGGTTCTGGTAGTCCCAGCTCTAATGTTAAGTCTGCAAGACAGCTAGTTTCCTTAATAAGCAGCCTTCAATTTCCTAGCAACCTTCAACTTCCTGTTGCTTTGCATCCCAGAATTTTATACAGACCTAAGGTTTATACATTTACAGAAATTTCTCACATTTATCTATGGATATTGTATCAGAAGCAATTCCAAGGTGTGTCACTACTGTGTCTGTTTCCCATCTCTACCATTATCCAAACCAAGGTTATTTCTTTTCTAGATTCAAAAATGATGTTATAAATGGTCTTCTAGCTTCAATCTTGTTTCCTCCATAGTTTGTCTATATAGCAGCTGATGCATTATTTTATAATAATAAATGAAACTATTCAGTGAATATAAAACATCATTTGTATAAAATCTACATCATATATCAATAGTTCAAAATCTCATGTGTTGTGTTCTACTCACTCTGCATAGCGCACAGCCTTTCCCTGTTTTGCCAAACCATACACACTCCTAACATGTAACAATGAGCTTGTTATTGTATTAATCCTACTCTGTTAGCATCATTTCCCATCATCGATCTTACATTCTTTGCCTTGCTCCCATTGCACTATAAAATAAGATCCTATGTGATATTCCTTACAGCATCTGCAATATCAGATAATCATTATCATTTATTTGTACACAGCCTTCTTCAGTTATCTTTTGCAAAATAAAAAACTCATAAGGAATATAGAACTTCTTGTTCCCTATTTTCATCTCTATGCTTCTGGGTAATGCTTGCTACAAGGTTAATGCTCAAGAAATGTGTGGACTATAACTAATGGTATGCTCAGGCCCATTTGACAGAGCTAAACCACAACTTCTACACCTAAGACTTGGGAAATCAAAACAGAGGAGCAGAGAGGTTGTAGAAATCACAGGCTCAGGATGTCTCCTATGTAAATATGTCTTCTTTATAGAAAGAGAAACTTCATTCAAAAAAATCTCAATCATATAGTGATCTTATACATGACACCCTAAGTTAGCAGCCAATGAGGATGTAGAAACCTTACAAGGCCCTTTCCCTAAAAGAAAAACCACAGGAAATTACTTTTGGAAACAGAATAGTCCTTCCCAGGCATGAGTGAGCTCCTTAATCAATCATTTAATCCCCAATCGTCATACGTATATAGAAAGATATGAGCAATACTAAATGATTTCAGTGTGTTGCATTTATATTATTATATACATACAGATAACAAAAATAAATAAAAAGAAGATATTGAGAAATAGGGAGATGAGACTAGATCAGTGAAGAATTATTGGGAAGAGAGGAGTAGGGAGTGAATGATCAAAATAAATTATATAAGATTTTTTTCTTTTTTATGGAAAGAAAAAGTTTATTTGAATTATAGTCACAGGTTTTATCAAAAAATTAATAATAATAAACATTGTATTACATGTATTTAAGTGGGTGAATAATGAATGAATCACAAAAGAAGAACAATAAGAAAATCTCATTTAACTGATATTAAACTAAATTTTCTGCATCACTAATAACACTTTCTACTAGCTATCTAACTAAAGCATTAATCATTGGAGTTAGAATATTTCTAGCAGATGATTAATTCTACACTTATCATTGGAGATGTATCTTTTGAATTGTTTCTGAACTTCAAAGCATAGAATGTTATTGTCTCCATTGTAGTACTTGTCTTTATGTAAGAGATTACTCAGTTTTTCATTCCGGTGTCTCTTTCTTAAGATTTCAGTGCAGTTTTTTTTTTTTTTTTTTTTTTTGACATGCACCAGTGACTCACAACTGACTGTTGCTCCTGATTATTTTTAAGTTGATGATAATTAGAGAAAGAAGATAGAATTTGTTAGCAAGGCTAGGACACCTCAACACTTCTACTTGATGACTGAACCCTTTTCTTTATACAATGAATAGAACTGGAATTAGATAAAGATTACAGAGCAAGGGCAAAGTGACCCAGCATAGAGATGCAGCCAGGGATTCTAGATTTAACAGTCTCTTAGACTGAGGCTAGAACACATTGTAAGAGCAAGGATAGGTAAAATTATGTTGGATTTCAATCTTTAGAGCTAACTTTATCTTGAATAGCTGAATAATATGCTAGTCTTACTACAGCTAAGGTAAAGTTGCACTTGGCTTTATCACTATTGTCTGTATTTACTGAGATTGAGAAGACCATGTCTGTATTGAGCATCTGCTAGCTGAAGATAAAGGAAGTTACACTTCATTGTGCACTAATGTTCTCATTACTCTATTTGTTCCCAGAATAATAGAACACTTTTCATATGAAAGGGGTGGACTAAAACCACCAGAATGTCTCACTCAAAGAAATGCCAAAATTCACTATGTTGTGACAAAGAATTTGCTTTGAAATTAAACCACACACTACAATCTCTTCTTCACTTCCCTAAGTAGTTTGAAAATGAATGACAATTTATGCTTATGGCCAAATTGTTCCAGAAATGGTCCTTTGCTACAGCAGATACTCAAATACTGTTACAATAAAGTCCATCAGAGGCAAATTTCTCTAAGCATTTGTTCGGTAAGCACCATTTTTCTCATAACAGCTAACTCTAGAGCTTTTCCATCAGGCTGTTAAAGTTTACTGAGTAAATAATGCCCACTTTACCATACTTTAACTAAGCATTCACATACAAACAATGAGATGGCACCAAGGGCTAGGAAAACAAAGCAAAGCAAAGAGCCCCTGAAGATAACATCTTTCCAAGGACAAAAGCATCCAGACAAATAACCTTTCATATTTTAAGTGCTTATCATAAATATTTTAAGGCACAGAAAATGCATTAAAACAACAAAAAAGTTTAAGTTGAAAAAAGTTTAAGCCTGATTTCAGTGTTTGTAGAATGAGTGGGAGGAGGTAATTTGCTTATAACTTCAAATTTCCTGATTAAAATGTATATTTAATATTTTGTCAAATGTATGGTCTCCTAAGAAGCTAATCTTGACAAAAAAAAAAGCTCCACTTCAATTAAAATTAAAAAGCAATTGTGGATCTAAGAAATTTAAATCGTGTTAAATATTAACTACACCCTTTTTATACCTAATGTATAAACCTTGTGATTAGAATTATAGATCTTGCCATAGATAATTATGGTTATCACTAATTTTCTGACAATATTTGGGAACAAAATTTAGTTCCTAGCTTCTATTAACACATTATCAAGTTATTTCTTAAATACCAGTTTATATATAAGTGGCTTTATTGTACACAGTCTACAAATATAAGCATATGAATTCATGACACAGTCGAAAAATGTTCGGGTGCAGTGAGGACATATGCACAAACACAAAAACAATTAAAGCCACCCTTGTTTTGCCTAAGGGTGGCATGCATGGTCATGCACAGCACACAAATTTATTAGCAGCCACACATCTCCATGGACATTTTGCAAGTCAAATTTCTCATTTGCTTTCAGATCATGATTGTGTTGCTTGTAATCTTTGGCAACTAGTTCACAATAATGAATTCATTAATTAATGTTCCATGTATGTAATATTTTTATCTGATTGTAGAACTAATAGTAAGAAATACATCGGTTTGCACATGTTGCTTAAGAATTCTAACAATAAACTGGTCTGTATTTGTTACAGGGAGAGAGACTTTTGCATGCCTCGGTGGGACCCTCTTTGCTGATATGTGAGTGAAAATAAAAGCAGGCATGCAAATTATTGCTGCCATGTCTGCAATACTTATATCTTGGTTAAGGGGATGGGAGATTAATGTTTTCTTTCCCTTACATGAAAACTGGCCTTTCCATATAACTTAATTAGTGACTAAAGTAAACATTTCTTCAGTGACTTATTTGGGTGAAAGCCAAGGGAGATAGCTTTCATGTGAAGCAGTCTTGACAAATTTATGTGAAGGCTAGTTTTTATAGCAAGATCATTGGTGTAATGACAACAGCTGTATTTATACATTTCCCAGTGCATGTATAGTGAGCAGGGCTGTGGCCCCCAGGATATGCCAACACTAATTACATTCCCATTTCCACCTGGCTTTCCCATCTTCCCTTCTTTTTCACTTCAGTAAAAAGTAAATAAATAAATAAATGTGTGTATACCACAGAGATTACATGTTAAGTAACTTCATTAGGCAAAGAGGTTGTCAAATTAGGTTTTTGCAATATTGAACATAATAAAAATTCAAAACAAAATCCAAAACACTATGTTCCTTCAGATAAGAAAACATATTTTCAATATAGTTTCTAAAACATCCATAAAGGAAAGCAAACAACATATAGCAATCTTACTGAAACTATTGAAAAATATTTTTAGAAGATTTTACAAGGAGAGCTGTTCATTTTCACAAAGTATGAATAGATACTATCTCATAGATGAAAATAGAGTGGTTTCCTATTCACACATAAAACAATTGAATTATTTTTGAAATGGATTGAACATGTTGAGTAATATAAATTATCTATTACAATAGAAATAGCTTAATTGTTAAAGTACAATTCAATTGCTGTGGGAACATCTGCAACTTCCTAAAACTAATAATGGATACTTTATTATCTTATATATGTATCACCAAATATTTAGCTTTGTATCTTGGAAATTTCAAACCTTGGTGGTAAGGCTTGCCAAAAATATAATTTCAGTATATGATTTTATGGACGGTATTATAGCATACCATCTAGCTTTTATTATGTGGAACAGAGAGCTTCCATGTTTTAGATACTTATAGAATATCTACTAAATAAAGTGGGGCTCTGATAATCTTGATCTGTGGTTGACCATGTCCAATGACAGAATAAATTGGAGAATATAAGCCTACTCCTCTTGTTATACCCATAATAGCCTCAAAAGGCAAATTTTACAAATCCTAATTGGTGTCCTTGGGATAGATAGCATGTAAGATTGTACAGCAGTTCAACTTTTCCTATATGCAAAACATCTAAATGACATACAAATAGTGAAAAATTTTAAAGTGAAATAAGGTGACAGGGTAAAAGATTAAGTTGGTTCATTTAACTTGTATTAATGTCTCATTTTCTCTAATAACTATCTGTTATTTTTCATTAGAAAGAAAGGAATGCCCTAGTGTTCAAAGAATAGTTTCAAAGGTTAAAAATGATGTGAGAAGCTGAGCAGACCCACAATACACCTTAGGAAACTTTAGCATCTCAGAGACAAATCAGATAGAGGATTGCTTAAGCCAAGAGGATGTTAACAGCGCCAGAGAGACTGTGGGTTTTCATGAATTCAAAGAGCCCCAAATTTTCAAAGATATATTTCTATAGGCAGCCTGTCATAATGAAGAGAGAGGAACTTCAGCTATGTTCTGATCCACTCACAATTTGAAGATCTGGTACTACCAAACCAACCTCACAGCCACACGTTTCCTTTGAGGTTATAGTTTTCTCCATAGATGTTCTAAGAAAATTATACCGCAAGAAGCTTGACTGGAAGCAGAGGGAAGGAAGGGAGCTTGAACAAGGATATACCTGGATTAAAAATATGACTTTATTCATAATAAAAAAGAAGTGAAGTGGAGATGAAGGAAATCTAAGAGAATATGAAGTTATGAAGAAAATGACTGTAATAGATATCATGGTTTGCTAGGAAACTGCTGAGAGAATGAAGAGGATATGCTGGTATGGAAGCCAGGTATTAAATGAGATAATCTTCTGGTTGTCATCTTGTTGTGTGTATATATTATGCTTCTTTGTATGAGTGTTAAGAGAATGAGTTATTGGTTATTAAGCCTTCTGCTTCATGGTCAGTCAAGACTTTATGCAAGAACAGAAACACTAAACAGCATATGATTATAATGAAATCCTAAAGACTTCTGAATACTATAATCTAATGAACTTATTTATATGTGTGTAAGTAACAAAGAAGTAAGAAAATTTATATTAAGGACACATGCAGTGGTGTTCAGATTAGCCTTAGCTATAAGAACTACAAATTTAAAAGTGCATGTCAATGATGTCATAACAGAATAGAAATGAGAAAGAATGAAGATGCATGGATGAAAGGT
Source organism: Sigmodon hispidus (assembly GCA_004025045.1). Taxonomy (NCBI): domain Eukaryota; kingdom Metazoa; phylum Chordata; class Mammalia; order Rodentia; family Cricetidae; genus Sigmodon; species Sigmodon hispidus. The sequence continues at coordinate 9,577 of PVIH01007606.1, read as the reverse complement.
AGAAATAACACAGTAGAAGGGAAATATCAAGGAAGACTTTGGAGTTCTGGGGAGATGGTTCAGTAGACTAAATGCTCACCCAGAGGATGAGAGTTCAATTCCCAGGATCCTTGCCAGGTGACTACAATAACATAATTCATCATCCAGGGCATCTATCTTCATTTTCATATTCTGGTAGCTCAAATACATGTGTGTACACACACATACACACACACACACACACAAAGCAGAACAAAACAAAACTTTTATGGCTGCATTTATTTAAAGTTTATTGTTTTTGCTGTAAGTATGTGCTCTTCTAAGATAGGATTTATTTTAAAAGTATAAGCTTAAGCCATTTAAGATCTAATAGGAAATCTGATTTTATATTTCTTCAAAAGCAAAATTTGTAACTTTTCAGAAAATGAGTGGTGCACCCTTAAATTTTTTCTTTATAGCAATTGTGTAGTAAGTTATAGAAGATTCCAGTGCCTGGGTCTGTGATGTGATAAGAACACTCTGAAGAAATGGCTAGGACCTTCCAAATGTTACAGCTTTATTATCATATGTTTTCCTTTGCAATTTTTCTGCTTCTGTGGTATTTTTATATATTTTTTTCTAACAGTTCCATGGTTCTGGGAAACCATGGCTGGATTTAGTAAAATTCTCTTCAATTCAACCAAAATAAAATGCATTAGTTTCTTATGATTAGTTCAGTTCTGAGACACCTTTTGTGCAAATACCATCTCTATACACATAACTTCCATAAGTATAGCAAAAATTTGCTGAGATACTGATCAATAGGCATGTGCATTTACACTTTTTTTTTGCTTATATGGAAGGGTAATGCAGGTTTTCCTGACCATCTTTTAAAAGCATGTGCCTTTTCTCAACTTTGTAAGAGGAGCCATAGACAGAGCTAGCAATCATCTGGGTGCAAATGTAAATGGAGTCAGAACATATGTATTATTAGAAATATAGTCAAAGCCAAAGGAGCTGCTTTAGAAATACAAATGAGAATTTTATTTACAGCAGGCAGATGTTGTAAGAAAAAAAAAAATCTGGTATGCAACATGACACTCTGTCAGAGATCATGGTTGTAATATTCTGTTTGCTGAGGGGTAGATGACAGTACCTTAGGACTAGTAAAAACAATCTTTTTTCCCCCCACATTATTCAGTCACTTGAGTTTTGGGAGTCATTAAGCATGATTACACACATAGCCTTAATTCATGCTACACTCTAATATAGTATAAATTTCCATATTCTTTTCAGGACAAAATACAATAAAGAACAGAGAGATATCTAAATAAAGAGAGGAAAGTGAGACAAAGCAACAGATGAAAGAGGTTCACTTAAGATCAACAGTGTAATGGGTAAAATTAGAACAAAGAAAGGGTTGTAATTCATTCATGATAAGCTTTTCTCTTTAGCAAGAAGAAAACTAAGCTTGAATAGAATGGATAACTATTGAGAACATCTATATAGTGCTTACTACTTAATCCTGCACAAAGCTGTTGGGAGGAAAACTGCATATGTGCAATAAGCCTTATAAGGCTTACAAGACATTATATACTAATGAGTGATAGTTTTGAGCAGGAAATTATCTGTTTGTTTTATATGCTGGGAATTGAGATAGAAGAGAGAAATCAAGTCTCTTCATGAGGCATGGGGGAAATGAAATGGATATAGAGAAAATCCTGGCTTCACAGGGTAGCTCTTAATGAAGAGTTGTTGGAATTTTTACTTAGTTTATTTACTTGAAGATATTTAAATATGTACCAATATTGGAACTGGAAGGAATGCTCAGAAGTTGAGAGCAATTGTTGTTCTTCCAGAGAATGTAAGTTCAAAGCCAACAGGTACATAGTGGCTAATAACCATTTGTAACTCCAATTCTAGGGGATTCAGTGAGATCCTTTGGTTTCTGCAAACCATAGCGGAACACTCATACTCAAAATTTAAAAAATTTAAATCAATATAGCATTATCTTTTCTTCCATTATGACTTAGTCCAACTTTAAACTTATATTAAAAGGAATAAAGGAAACAGATGGCTTCATCCCAGTTATATATTTAAACAAAATATAAAAATTAATTTAGGACCAATTGCCAAAACAGTCATTTATACCCTAGGCAATACTGAATGCTGACAGTCTTGTTGATGAGAGAAACTGATCATATACTGGCTCTTTTGGCATACTGATCCTTTAAAGTGAACCAAACTTGAACAAATTTCTTCCTGACTATAATCCCCAACCTCTTCTTATCTTAGTATTTACCATAGAAACTGTTCAGCTGTACATCTGTTCTCTACTCTTTGTATATGTAAAAATACAGACTATGAGAGCAACTAGGAGTCATTCATGTAAAAGTATAATAGTCGAGAAAGCAAAGGTACAGCTATTGGATTCTGTGGGCTGGTGGAAGCCTGCTGTTGATTTGTATCAACCAGTCAACATGTATGGCCTAATGACATGGGCTGCTTTTCTTAGTACCTTATTGCTAGTCTTTTGTATTGTTGGGGTAGAGGTCACACTCTACCCTCTATTGCCTTAGTTCTGAGTAAACTTTCATTGCTTTTTGATATGGTCTGGTATAATTTTTCTGTTGGAAAACATTTTAAAATGCTTCTTTTAGTTTGGGAACATTTTAAGAAGCAGAGAGTATATGAATTATGCAGATGCAGTTTATGCTGATATTGGAGTATGCTCCCTCCCCTTAGGACAATGGCAACTCAATATTTATCAACTCTTATAGCTTCAGGGAGAGAATTCCCTAAAGTTTTATTCAGGGATCTGTCCACAATTGATCCCTCTGACCTTAAACAAAACTAAACTAATAGAACCAAAGGAAATGTGAATGGTTGTGAGAAGGTGGGGAGCCACTTTTATGAAGACCTTTTGTTTCTATGAATGGAACCAGTTTCAGAAGCTGATTCTTACAATAAAATCAAACTTCTTCCCTGCTGTTGGTATCTATATTAACAATCTGCCTTCTGATTCTGCCTTTTACTTATGTAGAAAAAAAATCAAGATTCTAGCCCATGTTGACATCTTTTATAACTTAGGGTCCAGCTTAAATTTGCCTTTCATTTGTATTTACAACCTTTAAAACCTGTCCTTTTACAACAAATCAAATGAGCAAAAGTACAAGGTTTATTTTGTTTTCTTTGCTTTACAAAAATATACATAATCACTATTTGTTGAATAAATGAATGATTTCCAAACATAGATGTTATTTTGTTTGTTTTTATAAATTTAGAAACATATTTTGTGGTGTGCAGATGTTCTGCTATTTATAAAAACAAGAGACTAATTGCTTCATTTATCTTTTTAGTGGATAGTCAAGATCTTGTCTGTATGTATTAGTGTGGTAGAAGTTTCTGGTCTGACCTACCTTTGAAGTCTAGACCTGTCTGAAGCTATAAAAAGCAAGGACACTTCTTCTGCAGTGGTATTGATGACTTTAGTCTCAAACTTGAAAATGAGAGACCTAGTGAAAGACTCTGGGTTCTAGGGTTTGACCCAGGCATTCAGTTTAGGTGACTTGTCCAGGCTTGCCCGGACATGCCCAGGGTCCCCCGTCCCCCCCCCCACACACACACACAAGCACAAGCCTGCGAGCAGATAGTAAAAGGGTTGCTAAGGAACCATCAGATAACCAGAAGTACGTGACCGGGACCGCATACCACAAGAAGCCTGTAATGAGGGCCAATGCTCAGGGAGCCCCCCTCCCAGCAAGCGACCGTTTCCTCCCGCCGTTCCTTCCCGCCACTGGGCCTCCATCCAATAAGTAAAAGTTGTTGTTTAAATGAGCAAATGATTTCCTTGTTTTCCCTATAACCATGCTTCTGTAAGTCTGCCTCCCGCTCTCCCCTATGCAATAAAAAGCCCCTGAACAAAGCCTCAGCGCGCCAGTTAGCTCCCCGAGTTGCTGCCGCCCAGAGGTACCTTCGCCCCCCAATAAACCCTCATGCAATTTGCATCTGATATTCGTGGCTCTGTTTGGTCTCTGGGACTCGGGGTCTCCTTCTGAGGAAAGGTCCTCATTTGGGGGTCTTTCACTAGAATGGTTTCATGGCAATCTTTCTCTTCTTCCCCAATCTTTCCCCACAAAAGAGTCTAGACAGGAAACCATTGAAGAGAACTCTTAAAAATTATGATAGGGATCCTGAAATGTAACCTTTAACAGTTAATGGCTTCTGGCAGGGGTGAGGAAGGACTTGGCTTTCCTTAAGGGCTGGACACTGGGAGTTTGATTATGCTCCAGTAAGTATATGGGCAACACAATTTAGACTTGGTATTTTTTTTTTCTTTTCTTTGAGAAAGATCATAATGAAGGATGGACCTGGGAAAACTGGGAAGTACATGTGGTTGGAGTACATTATGTAGAACTCCCAAATAAGCAACATAAATATTATGTTGGACAAAAAGAAAAAGAAAACAGATCTTCTAAGATTGATGACCAAGGTTTTATTTATGGGAGATAAAGAGAGTTGACAGATTTATTTATAGTATGAAAATCATGATGACCAAGTAACCTATCACAGAATAAAACATGAAAACTACTTCTGTTAGTTTCTTAGTTTCCTCTCATTAAAAGTATTATGTGATATTAAAGCACATGTACCACACACACAGAGCACAGCATCAAGCAATGATTGATTTGAATTGCTTCCATGGTTTCCTTGTGCTTACTAAGTGTACCAGAGCACTTCAAGATTAAACAATAGTAGCTACTGTTTATACTCAGCTAGAAGTCTGGGGGTGGGTAGCTTAGAGATAGATGCCTTAGTGGCTCTGCAATCACAGCATATGCTTAAACTCTTCTTGTCTTCTGTAGAATGAGGAATTTGTTTGTCTTCTGTTCTTGGGGTGACTAGATGGCTATTTCCTTGTGTAATAAGACAGGCAGGAACAAGGGAAGAGTAAAAGAGAAGGCGCTTGAGCCAATCATACATTTTGTTTTAAAATACAAACTCTATCTGGGTTTCTAATCCTGAGCTTCCTGGTCCCTTGTACGGATATTCCTCAGACACTAGTCCAAGTGATAGGGGAATAACATAAAGGAACATTGGGGTTTCTTTCCTGAGGCAATGTTGGAATACCATCACCTGAGATCAGAAAACTATTCGAACAGAGTAAGATTGGATTTGGTTAGGAAAAAAGTGTGGTGGGTGGAAATAGATTTAAATGTTTGTAAACAACTGGAATTGTCTACTATACTCTTTCTATGAACAAAAGCAGTAGAACTCACCATTCATCACATACCATACATTTCACCTGTGCTCACTTACTCCAGCTGCCTAATGGCCCTGGAGCAGGCACTTTTACAGATGAGGAAAGAAAATGATTAGGTAATCCATGAAGCTTTATAGCTAATGAGGGAAGAGTTTAGACTCTACCCCTTGTACCATGGCCCTTCACTTCTACATGCTGATTCCTCTTATCCTGAGAACTCCACTTCAAACAAAGAATTTTCATATTCCTAACTGGATTCAGTTTCTGAAGCATCTGGTGGAGATTTTTATGATTTTTTTCTTAGCTCGAAATGTTAAAGACTTCCTCATATACCATTGCTCTGTTGATTTAAATTGACTTCTATGAACCTTTATAGGTTGCCTATCATGTGCCAGAAACCACAATGTCTGATCTGCATAATAATATTACTCCAGACAAAGATATAGGCTTATAAACAAATAATGGTAATTATGACATGATATATGTTGTCATAAAAATATCTACAGTAATGTGGTACCAGGCTGGCATATTAGCCTAAGGGTAAATATGTGAGTCTAGGGACAGTTTGTTAGAAATAATTGAATTGCAATTTCAAAAAGTAAATATATGAAGCCTTTCGGAATAACTGATGATCACAATGTATTGAAATATAAATTTGAAAAATTGAAAGTTTTGATAGGTTTAGATAGTTTCTTTTATAAACTATGGTTTATTCAGTTTATAACATTTTTCTTTACTATTACTGGCAAACTCTGGCATGAAAATTTTTCTTTACAGGAAAATTATGTAAGCATCACCATCAGTCCATCCAACCTGATGTAAAACCTTTTCTCTACCTTAGAAGATTAAAATTATTACCTTTGAGTGTAAAATGTGTAGTTTGGTAATGAACTTTCAGTTATTCTGCCCAGGAAAACTATGTAGGTCCAGGGCACGTAACTTAACCATGCCCCTCTTGCATTTATGGGGCAGTAAACTAAAGCTCTTGGTTCACGTCTAAACTAATCCATCTTTAGTCTTACTTATTGGTTTAAATAAAATAGACTTTTGGGTAATATTTTTGACAACTTCCGAAGCAGAAATCATTCCATTAATTTGAATGAATTTCTTCAAACATCTATATCTGCTCTGTCTCTCTGGGTTTTTTATTTCCAACTTATGATACAAATTTGGGGCCTGGAGGAACATTGTTGTGGTCAACAATGAAGAAATGCTTCCAGTCTTCTCTGTAGCATCCTTTTTCCATTAAAAAAATTAATTCCCCTGTAATTTAAGCCAATGTGCGTTTTTTATATATGTGAAATAGAGTGTAGTGTTCAGAGAAAATAGGTAATAAATAGGAAAATTCTGACTAATACAAGAAACTAATAATGTTGACATAGTGGGTCAAGATATTTGCTATGAATTCTAACAACTTGAGTTCAATCCCTGGAACCTGAATGGTAGAACTCATTCCTAAAAGTTGTCTTTTGTCCTTCACAAATGCAGCCTGGAATGTACAAATATGTATACACACATGGGGGGTGGGGGAAGGGGAAGAGAGAGAGAGACAAAGAAATGAATAAAGAAAAAGAAACTGGTGTTGATTGCCCAAAAAACACTTTTTAAACTGCACGATTTAAAATTTTAAATTACTGTCTATTGACATGGGCAGTATGTGGAGACTCCAGGGGTGGGATCAGACTGAGTTTCTGTGCATGGGCGGACACCTTGGAGCCCATTCCCTTCAAAGGAACACCTAACCCAGTCCTGATATTAGGATGAGGAAATCAGACTTGCCTGGAGTGGATGAGCCATGCTGAGCTGACCCACCTTGGGACTTCTTGCCCCTGTGGGAGGAGAGGGGGCAGGAGGAGGCTGAAGACTGACTGGGAGGAATTGGAAAGAGGAAAGGGAAGGGCAGTAAGGGGATAAATGGATAAAATAGACTTTATTTTATAAATAAAAAGTTAAAAGAAATTTTAGAACTGTCCTTAACCCAGCAACCAACAACACTGAAATCAAAATTGGTATTAACTTTAACTCAGTAAACCACAGAAATGTAGTTTAAAAGATGACATTTTATTTTCATGTCATATATTTACATGTATATATATGCATGTAAAATATGTTCTTATTACTGATTAAAGAGTGATTATGCAACTTTGTCATTGTTAGAACCTGATGGGAGTATATTTACATGAATCTAAACCCCTGTGATCTTGCCTACCAGGCATAAAACAATTTATTACACTTCTATGAAACAAAAAATTTAGTTGTGTCAGGGCAGGCTCCAAGATGCCTCAGTGGAGATTAGCAGTCAACATGTGCAGCTGATTCTCTCCTTTTGCCTTTAAATGAGTTGCAGAGATTGAATAAATTCAGGTTGTCAGGCATGCATGGAGAGTGTCTTTATTTTCTGAATTCTATTGCTGATCCCCTGTATTAGCTTCATACCTGCTGGTCACATTCTTGCAATGGGTTTGCAAAATATTTGGCCACATCAGAAATCTTTGCATGCACAGTGCCCTACAGATTCAAAATTAAATATGTGGTGAAACAAAAGTGATTATGGCAGCACTCAAACATGGTGCATTGTATGGCTTCACTCTAGCCCTGATTTTGAAACGACATGCACATTGTGAATTGCTTCTTGTCCTACACAATGCCAATCAAACCTGTCTCCCCTCTGACTGTAGATAAATGTCTGTCATGCATTTCTATGCTCTTACCATATATACGTTTAACATGATATTAACTAATTAAGCTATCATTGGATTGGATAGTTAGGATGTTTTATTTTAAAAGTTGCTGTTTGAGTTGCTGATAAGTTTCAAAAATATAAATAAGTAAATCAAGAATTTCTAACAACTTCTGAAACAGCGAGTAAGTCAAGCACAAAGAAAATAGTCCAATCAGTTGACATAAACATTGATTGCATATGAAAATTGAAAGCCTAACACATAACATCATGTTAAAGACTTGTATTTTATACTCTTAAAACTATGCACAGGAGTATTATGTTGTTATAACATTGTAATGACTAGAATATCACAATAAATACAATTTTTCAAAATTATTATACATATTATGGGACAACTTTTATATCTACAGTCGAACAATGACCACTATGTTATTATTTGCTTTCTTGCTTGTATCCTTATTCCCTTCCCACCTCTGTGTATATATGTGTGTGCACGTGTGTGTACATGTGCACACACTCAGGGTGTGAAGTCTAAACTGACTCCACTATCAAGAGTACTACAAATCATCTGGGTTGTCAAAACATTTTCTCAGTGTTCTAAAAACCATAATTCTCAGATCAAAGCATCATAAGGTTGATTTTTCCTGTGGAAATACATTGCAGGCAGCTGGCTTCTGCTTTTTCACGTGGACTTTTGTTTGTACAAGTACAATGAGGAGAACAATTTCTGGTGTTTGTTTTATTTTTAAAAAGATTCTATTTTCTTAGATAGGGTCTCATACATATAATCTCATTTTGCACCCAGGAAATTAGTAAAAGTTCCTAGACAGAGTCGCATTGGGAGTTATATTTTAACATTTAAATTTAGGGAAGTGGCCCATAGCTTCTGGTTCTGCTCCTGGGACCAAGTGCTGTCTGCAGAGTCCCAGCGCACTCTGGAGCAGGGGCAGGTAAACTCTGCCCCTGACCACATCCACAGCTCCTGCTGAGGGAATTTGCACGGCTACCCACCATGACCTTGAACTGAGCGAACCAACAACTGCAGGGGTCTCTGAAGGACAGACTCAGACTCTGACCAGAGAGGTGACAGGAGGCACACAAACCCGAGTGCCACAACTGACCAGGAGCCATCTAATTGTGAACCACTGAAGCCATGGGCAAACGTCAGAGCAAAAAATTACATAATAATACAAAGGACAACATGGTAACTCCAGAAGAAAGTGGCGATCTTACAAATACAAGACCTGAACTGAGCAATGAAGAGGAAACAGAAGGAAGCAACACCAAATATTCCTTTTTGATGATCATCAAAACTCTAAAAGAAGATATGAAAAAAAGCCTTAAAGAAATAGAAGAAAATACAAACAAAAAATTGGAAGAGATGAACAAATCTATGAAAGATACATGCCAGGAACTAAAAGCTGAAACGAAAGCTGAAATAGAAGCAATAAAAAAGGCACAAAATGAGGCAAAGATGGAAATAGAAAACCTGAAGAAAAAAGCTGGAACTACAGATACAAGCATAACAAACAGAGTTCAAGAGATGGAAGATAGAATCTCTGAAGTGGAAGACTCAGTAGCTCAAATAGATATATCAGTCAAAGAAAATAGTAAAACTAAAAAAGCCAAAACTCAAAATGTTCAGGAAATCTGGGACACCATGAAAAGACCTA
>PVIH01007605.1:80602-99058 GCA_004025045.1 Sigmodon hispidus | reverse complement strand
TAGATATTAGGATTGCAACCCCTGCTTGTTTCTTAGGACCATTTGACTGGAAAATCTTTTCCCAACCCTTTATTCTAAGCCTGTGTCTGTCTTTGCAGTTGAGGTGTGTTTCTTGTAGGCAACAGAAGGATGGCTTCTGTTGTTGTATCCATCTTGTTAGTGTGTGACGTTTTATAGGAGAGTTGAGTCCATTGATATTGAGGGAAATTAGTGACCATTGATTGATATTTCCTGCCATTTTTGGTGGTAACTTGTTTGTATTTCCTTTCTCTAGGGTATTCTTCTGTGGACTTATTGATTGTTTGTGATTTCGTGGATGTATCTGGGGTCCTTAGGTTGTAGTTTTCCATCTAATACTCTCTATATTGCTGGATTGGTAGATAGATATTCTTTCAGTCTGACTTTGTCCTGAAATACCTTGTTTACTCCATCTATGGTGATTGATAATTTTGCAGGGTATAGTATTCTAGTTTGGCATCCATGCTGTTTTAGTATCTGAATAATTTCTGATCAAGCCCTTCTAGCTTTCATCGTTTCCATTGAATAGTCAGGCGTTATTCTGATGGGTCTGCCTTTTATGTGAGTTGGCCCTTTTCTTTTGCAGCTCTTAAAATTTTTTCTTTGTTCTGTATGTTTTGTGGCTTGATTATAATGTGGCGTGCTGACTTTTTTTTGGGGATCATATGTATTTGGTGTTCTGTAAGCTTCTTGTATCTTTATAGGCATTTCCTTCTTCAGGTTAGGAAAGTTTTCTTCTATGATTTTATTGAAAACATTATCTGTGCCTTTGAGCTGGTATTCTTCTCCTTCTTCTATTCCTATTATTCTCAAATTAGGTCTTTTCATGGTGTCCCAGATTTCCTGAACATTTTGAGTTATGCCTTTTTTTAGTTTTACTATTTTCTTTGACTGATATATCTATTTGAGCTACTGAGTCTTCCACTTCAGAGATTCTATCTTCCATCTCTTGAACTCTGTTTGTTATGCTTGTATCTGTAGTTCCAGCTTTTTTCTTCAGGTTTTCTATTTTCTTTTTTGCCTCATTTTGCGCCTTTTTTATTGCTTCTATTTCAGCTTTTATTTCAGCTTTTAGTTCCTGGCATGTTTCTTTCATAGATTTGTTCATCTCTTCCAATTTTTTGTTTGTATTTTCTTCTATTTCTTTAAGACTTTTTTTCATATCTTCTTTTAGAGCTTCGATGATCATCAAAAGGAATTTTTGGTCTTGCTTCCTTCTGTTTCCTCTTCATTGCTCAGTTCAGGTCTTATATTTGTAAGATCGCCACTCTCTTCTGGAGTTACCATGTTGTCCTTTGTATTATTATGTAATTTTTTGCACTGATGTTTGCCCATGGCTTCAGTGGTTCACGATTAGATGGGTCCTGGTCAGTTGTTGCACTTGGGTTTGTGTGCCTCCTGTCACCTCTCTGGTCAGGGTCTGATTCTGTCTTTCAGAGACCCCTGCAATTGTTGGTTCGCTCAGTTCGAGGTAGTGGTGGGTAGCCGTGCAAATTCCCTCAGCAGGAGCTGTGGGTGTGGTGACGGGCAGAGTTTCCCTGCCCCTGCTCCAGAGTGTGCTGGGACTCTGCAAACAGCACTTGGTCCCGGGAGCGGAACCTGAATCTATGGGAGCTCAACTCTCCCTCCCAGGCTGGGATATAGGCGCTGAGGCCTGGTGACCCCTCCTCACCTCTGGGCGGGGTCTGAATCTGCCCTTCAGAGACCCCTGTAGTTGGTTCGCTCATTTTTAGGTCGTGGTGGATAGCTGTGCAAATTCCCTCAGCAGGAGCTGTGGATGTGGTCAGGGGCAGAGTTTACCTGCCCTTGCTCCAGAGTGCGCTGGGACTCTGCAGACAGCACTTGGTCCTGGTAGTGGAACTTGAAGCAATGGGCAATGTGTGTTTCTTGTAGGCAACAGAAGGACGTCTTCTGTTGTCATATCCATCTTGTTAGTGTGTTCCTTTTTATGGGTGAGTTGAGTCCATTGATATTAAGGGATACTAGTGACCACTGATTGATATTTCCTGCTGTTTTTGTTGGTAACTTGTTTGTATTTCCTTTCTTTGGGGTATTCTTCTTTGGGATTGTTGATTATTTGTGGCTTAATGGGTGTATCTGGGCTCCTTAGGTTGGAGTTTTCCCTCTAATGCTTTCTGTAGTGCTGGATTGGTAGATAGGTATTGTTTCAGTCTGACTTTGTCATGAAATATCTTGTTTACTCGATCTGTGGTGATTGATAACTTTGCAGGGTATAGTATTCCAGTTTGGCAGCAATTTTAGCATTTGTGTAACTTCTGACCAAGTCCTTGTAGCTTTCATTGTTTCCATTGAATAGTCAGGTGTTATTCTGATGGGTCTGCCTTTATAAGTAAGTTGGCCCTTTTCTTTTGCAGCTCTTAAAATTTTGTCTTTGTTCTGTATGTTTTGTGCCTTGATTATTATGTGGTATGCTGACACTTTGGGGGAGTCATATCTATTTGGTGTTCTGTAAGCTTCTTGTATCTTTTTAGGCATTTCCTTCTTTAAGTTAGGAAAGTTTTCTTCTATGATTTTATTGAATACATTATCTGTGCCTTTGATCTGGTATTTTTCTCCTTCTTCAATTCCTAATATTCTTAAGTTATGTCTTTTCATGGTATCCCAGATTTCCTGAACATTTTGTGTTATGGCTTTTTTTGGTTTTAGTATTTTCTTTAACAGATATATCTATTTCAGCTACTGAGTCTCCCACTTCAGAGATTCTGTCTTCCATCTCTTGGATTCTTTTGGTTGTGCTTGTATCTGTAGTTCCTGCTTTTTTCTTCTTCAGGTTTTCTATTTCCATCTTTGCCTCATTTTGTGCCTTTTTTTATTGCTTCTATTTCAGTTTTTAGTTCCTGGCACTAGTCTTTCATTTTATGATTTACCTTTCCTTGGTTTTCTTTCAAAGATTTGTTCATTTCTTCCAATTTTTTGTTTGTATTTTCTTTTATTTCTTTAAGGGAATTTTTCATATCTTCTTTGAGGGCTTCAATGATCTTCATAAAGGTATTTTTGGTGTTGCTTCCTCTTCATTGCTCTGTTCAGGTCTTGTAGTTGTAGAACCACCACTTTCTTGTGGAGTTACCTTGTTGTTCTTTATATTATTATATGTATTTTTGCACTGGCATCTGCCCATGGCTTCAGTGATTCAGGATTAGGTGGCTTCTGGTTAGCTGTGGCAACAGGGCTTGTGTGTCTCCTGTCTCCTTTGACCAAGGGGTCTTCTAAGTCTCTGACTCTGCTCTGGGCAGGGGTCTGAATTTCAAGTCTTCAGTCCTTCTCTGTTGATGCAGTTAGAGGCGGGTAGCTGTGCAAGTTCCCTTGTTTTAGCAGCAGCTGGAGGAGCCCCTCACAGCCAGAATGTATTCCTGTCTGCTAAGGAGTGTGTGTAGACACGCATCACAGACAGAACCAGGTCCCGGAACACCTAATACTGACTTTCATAAATAGATTTAAAGAGCTGATTTTCAGCACAGTTTTTAGTATTATGTATATTTTTTATCATGTATAATGAAGACTGATAACAAATAGATAAAATAGTTAAGAGATTTAAATTAAATAGTTACAGATTGATTTGCAATGTTTATTTCACTAAAGAGAATCATAATTGAGTTGATTTGAACAGACAAAAATAGTTTGTATCTAAATTTATGAAATGGTGTATAAGTACATCGTACATGTTTATGCATCAGTTTTAATGACTGTCAAATAAAACACCATGTTCACTTGGACAACTGAAGACAAAGGTTCTAAATCAAGTCGCAGTAGGGATAGAACCCCCTGAAAATTGGTCACAGAGGAGATGTAAGGCTGGGAGAAGACAGATACAGAAAACTGAATATACGATTCTTCCAGATTAGAAAAAAATGTTGGTAAGTCACATATTGTTATTGCTTTTACTGTTGCTCTGGGTATTTTATGAGCAGTTATTACTACAGCAATCAGTATTTGATTATATAGTAGTATGGTGGCTACAGAGTGGCTTCTGTGTGGAGGTGAAAAAGCCCAGAAGAAAAGTGGTAAAGGCACTGTCCAAAGGCACATATTGTAATTGCTGCAGTATTAATAATACACCCATTTCAGGCTTCTTAGCTGCACTCAACCCAAAAATCCAATTTACAGGATGGTTGACCTTTCCTTGCCTACTCTTCACTTTTCTTTTCTCAATGTATAATAAAGTAATGTACTTCCAATCAGTACAAGAATTTTCTAAGACACTTAGCTTTGATATGTAATTTTCAAATTTCCCATTTTAATTGATTTTTCTCTTTTGGCTTAATGTCTTCCTGTTGCTGTTTCCATTGGATAATCTCCCCTAGCAACTCTCTGTGTATCTTGGGGAATAAGAATTTCTTTAAGGTTATAGACAATTTTTGTTTACTTTATCCTTAGGTTTGCAAACCTGGCTTCTGACTCTAGAGCAGAGCTTAGTGAATACAGAATTTGCCACAGTGTGCACATTTGCCCCGGCCAGCAGGGTATTCAGCGTGGACCTAGACCTGGGAAGGAATCAAATGGAAGGCAGGAACACAAACAACGGAAGGACAAGACAGATCTCTCTGTTCAAGTCCTCCTCAAGTTTTATTGTTACAGCAATATTTATACAGAATCTCTGTCATGCAGGTAGCTGGGAGGAAGGGGGGTGGGAAATACAAGAGAATGTGGCAAGCCTTTGAGGGAGAGTATGGAAATCTATCTGTTATCTGTTGAGGATCTAAAGGGTGTTACCTGCTGGGCTGGAGGATGTCACCTGCTGAGCTAAGACAGTCAGGTCATACTGTCAGGAGTCGGGGTTAAGCTACAAACAGTAGGGAAAGTAGCCTTCTGGTAAATATTGCTGGCTAGCTATAGGAGCTAAAAAATAAGTTGGCTTTGGCTCCCAACACACATTGTGATCTAAGTCTACCCCAATGTGCTGTACACATACATTCTGCATATAACATAGGTCATGATAATAGTTTCTATATAGAAAGGATTGTTATTCTTTGAAGTAAGAACTTTACTTTAAAGTATAAACATAATCATCACCAAATGAGAAAGATCCTAAGACTTTGGATATGCTCAAAAAGACCGAGAATGCACAACTCTGTATCCACAGTGATCTTCACAAATGTAGAATTGTGATTCATTTTAACAGATTTGTATTTAACTGCAATTAAGTAAGTATTAGTTTACTGGATAAACAAATATGGAACATTTAATGTAAGCAGTCATATTTCTAAGCACATGAGTTACAAATCTATTTTTAAAAAGCTATCTTCTAGAGAGGAGTTACAGACAACACTTTATAAAATCAATGACTTCCTCTATGATTGAGTATGTTAGAAGTGGAACGGTGAGCACACAGTCTAATAAAATGCAGGGAGAGGAAGCCACACCCCAAACTTAGTCCCAGGTCCCAGCCTAAATTTGAGAGTAAACAAGGAAATTTTTTCACTGCTAAATGGTTTCCATGCCATGCCTGACACTGTGCTTTACATTTTCTGTGAGTGCAGAGGATCTAATATGAGAGCCTAGCAAGTTCTTTCTCCACTAAACCATCTCTACAGCCTCCACATGATACATTTATACAGTTTAAAATGGAGTTTGGAAGAAGTGAAATAAACTTATACTATACTTTGATTGGATCATGCTTTTTCAAAGAACTCTATGTATTTTCAATATTCTCTCCTAAGTCTGTGCTTTTATATGAATTATTTCAGGAATACTCCTGTCCCTGTCACTTTTATTTTGGATTACTCTCAGACACCCTGTCACACTCTTCACCATCATTCTGACCTTGTCTTTATTTAGTCAACATTTAAACCTTATCATTTTTCCCCCTAAATTTACTTTGACTGTACCTTTGCTTGTCTTCAATTCTGTCTGTCCGAACAACCTAGGAATCACACATCTTCACTGTAGACTCTTCTTGTTAGCTGTTCTGTAAAACATGACCAAGTTATTTTTACTAAACATAACCTGTTCTACTCAAATAATATTAATTGTTCCTTCTTGGTTAGTAAAGTGTGATCCCTGATCCTAGTTCAAAAATCTAGATCTTTCTCTTTTTGTCTCAGACCTCTATAGAGAAATTTTTTGAGGCCACCCAATTCTTCACAGATTTTCCAGCTGGGGATTTGTGTGCCTACCTTTCATATCCATTTATTGAAGACACTCCAAAACTTAAACTCTAACTTAAATGTTTTCCCAGAAATAATCTGCTAAGTAGACTCTCCCAAGCTTCAGTTTGACAGTAATTTATCTTTCATGACACTTCTTACCATTTTACTGCCTTCAAGTTGTCTAATTCATTATTTATTTTCCTCTTGAGAGATTCTTTTAGAACAGGGATCATAATTAAATTATGCTTATTACCATTCCCAAGTGGTTATCATAAGGTCTACAGTAGTTAGTGCTCAAAATTATTTATTGGGTAAATAAATATAAGAATGAATGAATGAGTAATAAAAGATTCATGGTTCCTTAAAATTAAGAATTTCTCTCTTGGAACATCTTTTGTTTATAGCAGTAATAGCCTAAGTTTTCAGTTATTGCCTCATGTTTTTTCCCCTCCAAAGTTATTATGCAAATCATTGACTCTGGCAAAACAAGTATTTCATTGACTGATGAAAATGCTTAAGACAACAGAAAGAGGGGCATATTAAGAATCAATAGAAGTTGCTACATCCGTATCTTTTTAACACCATCTGCCTCTCAAGTTGCTAGATGAATCCAAATCTCATTGAATTTTGCTGGCCCGCAGCAGTAAAATGCTTCACTGGCAGTTTTAGACAGATTGAGCATGCTTCAAATAGACAATTCCATTGTAAGAGCACTGTGGTTTGGAGAACCCTTAGGGATTATAACAAATAGAGCTTAATTAGTTTATTAAGTAAAATTTGCCAAGTCAGGAACTTTACTTTGAAGAACATGTATGTATCAGTGAGCTATGGGTTTGGTGCTGTTATTGGAGTATGTTTTGCATAACTGTTATTGGAGAAGAGTTGGCAAGTGACTGCTTACATTAGATGTTCATTCGGGCTAATTGAGAAGTAGCTTCTGTAGCCAAGTGCATTCAAGAAATATTTGAGACACCATAAGAAAGGACTTGACACTAATGCTGGGCACTGAGGCTCAATGTGACACTAACTGTTCTAGTTTTCTTTCTGTTGCTGCAATCAAATATCATGACCAAAAGCAATCTGGGGAGGAAAGAATTTATTTGGCTTTATCCTTATCAATCATAGTTTATCATGAAGAGAATTCAGGCAGGAATTCAGGAGACCTGAAGGCAAGAAGCAATGAAGAGACCATAAAGGAAGCTGCTTCTTTACCTGCTTCCGTGTACAATTAAGGATCACTTGCCCAGTGGTGGCATTACCCACAGAGGTCTGGTTCCTTCCACATCAATCATCAATCAAGAAAATGCCCCATAGATGTACCTATGGGCCATTCGGATGGAAGCATTTTCTCTATTAAAATTGCATTTTAGATGAAATGATCTTATGTTACCTTATCAAGAAATCTTGACTCATGAAGCAGAAATTCCAAATTTGTTCTTGAAGATCCAACTTATCAGATCAAATTAAGTTTCTTTATTGATCAAGATCATAGCCATAAATGCTGTCACCATGAAAAAATACTTGCAGTTTACATCTATTAGTGAGTATATCTATTATTTTCTTATGGACAGTTATGTGGTAAAAATCAATTAACAAAGGAGATATTTACTTTTGTTTGTGGTCTAGGGGGTTACAGTGTGTCATAGTGGGTAAAATATGGTAGAAGTTGGCACCATTTGTGATCTTAGAAATTTGTGAGTCAGTCAGCTCACATCTTGATGTATCAGTAAGTAAAGAGATCAAGTATTAACCAGGTCAGCTCTCCACATAAACTAATAATGCCTTCCCTCCAGTGCTCTACTTTTTGCAGCTAGACCTCATCTACTAAAGGTTCCAGAATATCCAAATATACTGCCACCATCTGGGAATCAAGTGTTCAAATGCATTAAATGCCTATGGTGACATTTCACATCCAAACCACATGCAAATACAATTCTTAGAGTTCCTTAGTATATACCTATGTGTATGCAATGTAAGGATTTTTGATAAATATGCTTGGTGGTAAAATACATATTCCTGGCTGGAGAAATAAAGGTAAATAAAAGTACCTACCTCATCCCAAGACTGATAAGTTCCAGTGACTTGTCTTCTGACCTCCACATGTGTATGTATAAGCAACAACAGCATGCACTTGCAGAGCACACAAAGTTTTCACATAATTTAATGGGAAATTGATAATTATTTTTAGAAAGAAAATCCCCAAAATACTTGTAGTCATCACTAACTCCAGTTTTATTTTTGTTTTTTAATCTTAGAATGGTGACTTGAATGAAAATACACCCCCTACACACACACACACACACACACACACACACACACACACACACACAAACTCACATACATGCACACACACACACACACACACACACACACACACACACACAGACTCTTCAATTTCAACATTCAGTTTTCAGTTCTCTGGTTGGTGGAGTTACTTGGCTGTATTTAAAAGGCATGGCCTTGTTGGAGAAAATGTGCAGTTAGACGTCAGCTTTTGAGAGTTTAGAGACTTGGGAAATTTCAAATTTGCTCTTTTGCTTTATGCTTTTGGTTCGAAGTGTGAGCTCTCAGCTTGCAACTCCAGGTGCCATGTGTGCTGCCTGTTGCCATGTGGACTCTAGTACTCTGGAACTGTAAGGCTAAATAAACTCTTTGTCCCATAAGTTGCCTTAATCAAGGTGTTTCATCACAGAAACAGAAAAGTAAGTAACACATAGAACTTGATTCTACTTTATACTGTTACCAAGGAAGCATATGGCCATATATCAATATGGAAAACAAAAGTCAGTTAAACTCAAGGCAATACACATTAAACATCCTATGTTGTTGAAACTAATATTCTGAGTAGCTTTTGTTATATAAATACAAACAATATTGTTTTAAATCTGTGCTGTTACATTTTGTGAAATGTTTTTCTATGAGTTGATTTCTAGTTCACCAGAAAACTTGTGTCAATTTTGAGTTCTGTATGCGTTGTGTAACCCAGTTAAAATCAGATCATTAGGGTGTACTCTGAGTGATATACAAGACTAGAAGTTGTCATGGTGTAGCAGACACACTAAGAAAGCAGTGCATGACAAATGGAAGTAATTGGATAGATTCCACTGTTCCTGAGGAATGCCAAGAATCATAGCACTTTCAGCAGCCAAGGAAGGCAAGGAAGAGTACATCAAGAATCTCAGTGCTAAAATGGCTCAGGTCACACTAGCCTCAGACATCTAATAACCCATGAGAGAATAAAATCCTGTAGTCTCAATTCACACAGTTTGTAATATTTGGTCATGTCATCTACATGAAACTAATACATTTTTTCATAATTTTCAAACTTCAAACCATTCAGAGATAACCAAAAGTGACTTTCTATATTTAAGTACTGTAACAGAGGACATTTAGTGGCAGTGATGGACGGCTCATAGGGAGGTCATTCAGTTTGGCAAAATTGACTGTGTTCATGATGGAAACTGCAGAAAGTGAGCAAAGACAGTGAGAGGGATATACATTGCTATCAATGAGCAATGAAACAGCACACAAATGGTCTTTATTGCTCAGGTAATTTCATTCACCTCCACAGCCTTGAGAAATAGGGCATGCAGTAATATGGGATTATGTAATAATGAAGTAAGATATGTTCTTGCCTTGCTGTCACTATCTTAATGGATGATGTTAGCACATGATTTGAGTTACTCAAAACAGGGAAACCTTGTTCTCATCTCATTAGAATCTAAGAACTTTGGGCAATAGGGGAGAGAGAAAGGGAGAAGCAGGGAGAAAGGAAACCACACAATTGGACTGAGTAAGTTACAGTCTTAATGCCACATGAATCTTTGAGTCCATGAAAATGGTTTGTAATTGCTGGCAACTGCAAATATAAGCTATGAACTCTGTTATGGGATGATTTCAGACTGCTATTTCTTCTTGGTACTTTGGCTGAAACTAATTGGAGATTAATCATGGGACTTGCTAAGGAGAAAATGTGTCAGAATCAGGACAAATCCAGAGGATTGAACTTTTAATGATAAGATCTCATTTGTGGAATTGTTTCCTGGTTTATAATGCTATCATAATCTTTTTAGCATAATTGGAACCTACATATTCTGTGCTATCTTCAAGAGCCATATCACTTAGTACAGACTACTTGTGAGTGGGAAAAGTATCTCTTTATGCCTTAATATTTTATCATAGGTAAGAGGAGCCTTACATTCCCTGGCTAAACAATGCCAAGTGAATGCTCTTTATGTAGCTCAAACTCTAACATATGAAGAGACACGAGGTGGATTTTACCATTATTTTGTCATTGGCTTTTCATGTTTATTTCATATCTGTGTATATTTTTGCTGTGTGTTTTAACTTTATTCTCTCTCTCTCTCTCTCTGTGTGTGTATGTGTGTGTGTGTGTGTGTGTGTGTGTGTGTGTGTATAAATGTTAAAACATATTTTATATGGTAGAATTTTTTCTTTTTAACTTTGATGATTTATTGTGAAGGTGATAATAAACTTGGCATTTTCTGAATAATAGAAATTTTTCCTTTAAAGAAGTGATAATTTAAGAATATACTTATACTTTATTTTCACCCTTTGAAATATAACTTAAATTTTCTTGAGATGTGGGATGTTGCAGCATGTGAGGAATAAATTGTCCCAGCGCAAGAACAGGCTTTTAGTAAAGCTGGTATGCCTAGAGGCATCATCTCAGACACTCATCACAAGCTGATATTTTGCCAATTGATCTTCAAAGTTGTGACCCACATAAAGTAAGGACAGACAATAAAATACTTGTTGGTTCATTACCAATTAAATATAGATATGTTTACTAATATCTTCTTTTTCATTGTTTAATATCATCTCATAAAAAGAGAAAGTTAAAAATACAAGCCTACCTTTTAAAAGATTTATTTATTTATTATGTATACAGTGTACAGAAGAGGGTAGCAGATGTCATCATAGATGGTTGTGAGCCACCATGTGGTTGCTGGGAATTGAACTCAGGACCTCTGGAAGAACAGTCAGTGCTCTTAACCTCTGAGCCATCTCTCCAGCTCAATACAAACATATTTTATTCTCCTTCAGTTCTCTTAACTCAGCCATGTATTTATTTCTTTCTCATTCATTCCTTTTCTAACCATTTTTATGATCTAAAGTTTTAGGCAGAAAAAAAATGCTTATTAGTTCATGGATGATGGCTCTTATGAAATCATTCACTGACTTGAGGGACATTTGGTGTTCGTAAGATAAGTGTCAGGGAAAATGAGATTTGCCTAAAGGTCTTGTGAATAATAGATGGTGTGGTTTTCTCTCATCTGCTGTTGGAAGATGCAGAAATATGACGTGGGAACTCAGTTGGCACCAACAAGGCTGACCCATCCGAGCCAAGGGCCCTGGTGGAGGTGGAGCCAAAATCTCAAGGAGTTTTTGTATAAATTGCCTTTGACTGTGTTAGCTATTTCCTACAGAGGATTTCTGTGTGTGATTTCAGCTTTCCCATTTGTTATTTCCTTTCAATTCTGTTTTCAGGAACTTTTAGCAGTGTGATTGCTCATTTTGGGGGCATAATTCCCCCCCACATATTTATGGGCATATGGATAACCTCCCCTATCTATGTGTGAAAACAGTCACACAGGCAAGATCTCTTATCTTATAAATCAGATCTTTGTTCCTTTGCCTAGAGCAGACTCAATGTCAGTCTTCTCTGCAGTTACGTTTACTAGAAAACATCTGAGCAGAGTCAGCCCTTTACAATGTAACCTATGTCCAGGCAATAAGGTTATCTCTCAGGATCTAGAAGATATGCAACTATAAGCCAGGGGATCTACAGGAATAAAACTTAGAGCAATTCTTCTTATTTCATGTCTATTGGCTATCCCTCCCTAGGAAGGTGGTCTATACAGGCTTAATTTACACATGAAGTGGAACCTGTCACCTTTTGGCTGCTCAGGACTTAACAGAAAAGATATTTGTTACCAACTAGGAGTTGGTAAATTATCGTTTTCCTTAAACCTTTAAGTTAGGATCCTATGTTAATGAATCCCAATGAAAGTACAGTTAAAAAGGCCCAAGGTTAGTCATTTCCTGATAGCTCTTATCAGTAGATGTGGTTAATTTAGGACACATCCCTGTGTCTTTTATCTGTTGCTTCACATGGGTTACTTTGTTGAAGACTGACTCTACCCAGATATTTACTAGTGGAAAGTAGCCTCAGGGAAGGCAGACATATTGAGCCTGTTCTGGGCAAAGAAACAAAGACCTTATTTATGAGATAAGAGATTTTGTCTGCGTGACTGTTTTCACACAGAGATTGGGGAGGTTATCCATATGCTTGTAAATATATGGAGTGGGGGGAGTTGTGTCCAACAAATGAGCAATCACATTGCTAAATGTTCCTGGGAACTAAACTCCAAAGAAATAACAAATAGGGAAACTGCAATCACACACCCACAAAAATCCTCTGTAAAAAAACAGCTAACACATTCAAAGGCAATTAACACCAAAAATTCCTTAAGGTTTTGGCTTTGCCTCTACCAAGTCCTTGGCTCTGATGGGTCGGCCTTGTTGGTGCCAACTGAGTTCCTATTTTATCTTTCTGCAGTTCCCAGCATTCTACTTCCACATATATATTGTATAGTGGTGAAGGTATCAATTTCTATTTTACAGGAGTGTGCACCTTTTCTATCTTCGTGAACTCATAGCAATCTCAGTACTAGAAATTTATCTGACATTATGGTCCTGAAAACATTGACATGTTGAATTAGTTGTACTTGCTAGAAGTGAGAAGAGGTACCACACACAGTTAGTGATAGTGACTTAGAGGATTTTATAATCTGTTTCTTTGGTGTTTGAACTTAGCAGTGCTGCTAAGGTTTCCAGCTTTGCAATTGTCATTTGAGATATCAAGGCAGAGAATTATACATTGATATAATTACTGTAGGTGAAAATCTAGGTGCACTAAATGTTTGGCCCACATTGGATGCAACTCTGCAACTGTGATGGTTTCAGCACACAGAAAGGATTTTGCTGCAGGTACATATTCAGTGAAGTGAGCAATCATTTTTGTATGAAGATGAAATGGGCCTTTTATTATTACCTGCTAATATGCAATACTTTAACAACACATATTCAGCTAAAGAACTTGGAAGTCTTTAAAAGTTTATATTGACTTTGTGGAAGACTCTGTGCTATGCTATTTGGAAAAATAGAGATGGATTAAAACAGGCATACTCTTGGCCTCCCATGTGTTAGACTTGTCAGTGTCTACCAAATCACCTGCCTTCCCCAGACTCTGAAAATGGCCTGTGCTGCAACTTCCAGGTAATGTTAAAATAAATTAAGTGTAATTTTATTTAAGTGTGATTTTCTTTTACAATGTTTCAAATAACTGGATTTACCAGTTATTATACCTGGATGTCATAATGTATGCCTAAATATAGCATAAACATCCTTTTGTGTATGAATCTTTCTTGAAACAAGTTTTGCTTATCTAATGTCAAATGACAAATGCTTTGGTTAGGCTGATCCTATGACATTGGTAATCTCCATACACAATTGTAGTAGACAAAGTCTATGCAAAATAAATTCAACCATAAGGAAACATTTTATTTTTTAAAAACCTAGCTTAGATACACTTTCACTTACTCTCAAGTACTCAGAATATTTTATTAGAGTGTATATTTAATTCTTAGAGTATGCCCACAGGCAATTTAGTGTTTTTATGCATCTAATTAGTTGTGTGCCTTTGCATTTCCCCCAAATAGTCCATTTTCAGTACTTTTCTCTGCATGAATTCTATTCAAATTAATAAAATGAAAATTTGGGTTTTAACTTTCCATTATTCCAGCATATAAAAATCCAGCATAAAAGCAAGAAGGAAGAGATATGACAGGCTCTTCTTAATTACAGATTGTGATCACAAAGCCTACATTTTTCTCTTCTTGGTGTCTGTCTCTTAGTTCTGTACACAACTGGCAGATGATACCACAGTTGCTGGAGGAGGCAGGCAGTGCACAAAAAGCAAGATAAAGACTAACCCATGCTCAGCAGTGCCAGAGTCAGCTATTTCCAAACTTACAAAGTTCTTGGAAAGCATGCTTTAACAAATTCTGCTTTGAAGTTTTAGCAAAGAAAAAAGGAAGAATGAAGGAAATTCTTTTGAAACCCTTTGTTCAAGTAATTGAAAAA
Organism: Sigmodon hispidus; assembly: GCA_004025045.1. Taxonomy (NCBI): domain Eukaryota; kingdom Metazoa; phylum Chordata; class Mammalia; order Rodentia; family Cricetidae; genus Sigmodon; species Sigmodon hispidus. The sequence continues at coordinate 84,764 of PVIH01007605.1, read as the reverse complement.
TTGCTATACAACTATCAGTTGTGAAAACCACAAATGTCATCTTAAAATATAGGAGATAGTTTATTCTGGAGCCATTTTGAGTGACCATGGCTGGATAACACAGATTTATTTTGCCTGAAATTCCATGTTTCAACATGAAAGCAGTTTCACAGGGTCTTGTATAGTTTTATAAAACAAAGCCATAAAGGCAACTTAAAAACATTGGTGGGTACAAAAGAGAGGCAGGTACAGAGAGATGAAGCTACTGTATAGTCCCATGATGCTATCTGATGGCATTCTTATCTCTTGGGTTCTGCTAAATCAATAGATTCTTAACATTTTTTTTAATTTACTTATTATTATAAGATGTTAGTTCTAAGTTAACAGCTTCTAAAAAGATTTTATTTATTACCACAAGTTTCTATTTATTATTGTAAAGTGTTAGTTCATATGCAGAGTGGGAGCAAGGAATGACTGTTCCAGAAGGCTAAGTAGCCAGAGATAATGTAATTGGTCTCTGACCCTACAAAATCCCAATCTTTATAAAGTACTAAAATTTCAATTTGTCTGTAAGTTTCTACAGATACAGAAACTCCTTCTACATGGTGTTGTTATTGTTACCAACCAGACACAACTTCTATTAAGAAATTTATTGTTTGTACATGGAAGCAATCTGCCTTAGGGTTTCTGTGGCTGTAAAGAGGCACCACAGTGACAAACTTGCTCCAACAAGGCCACATCTCTGTAGGCGCAGCATACAAATACATGAGTTTGGAGCCCATTCCTAACCCTAACCCTAACCCTAAACCACTACAGAATCTATACTTTTTAATTTTTTTAAATGAAAATATATGTGAATTCTTAGCTCTTCTTATGTTAAGGACAACTGGACTGTATGTGTGTTTGTTTTTTTTTTTTTTTTTTTTTTTTTTTTTTTTTTTTTTTTTTTTTTTTTTTTTTTTTTTTTTTTTTTTTTTTTTAATGAGTGGGGCAGATTGACAAATTGTTAGCAAATCTAGCCAAAAGAAAAATAAAAGGAGAAAATAAAAATAAGATGTGAAAGGAAGAAATTATAGGTAGGAGAATCGAATGAAGAGTCCAGAGGCATCAAGATTAACATATGAAAGAAGTAGGGACAAGAGAAGTGTGGTTTCAGCACTATTGGCTTGAGAGAGCAGAGCATGTACAAAAAACAAACAAACAACACAAAAGAACCATGGCAGGTAAATGACCCATAGTAAGACAACAGAGCCCCAACTAGGTTTCTTCTGAAGCAGTTCCTCAATCCAGATCTAGCTCTGGTGTATTTTCAATCATATTTTTTTTTCCTTTAATAAACTATTTTCTCTCCTGTTACAGTCCACACATCTCTGTATGAATTGTTTGGAGACACAAGAATCTCAAACTCTGAGCTGGTGCCTTTCAAACTCATCTCCACACATATTAACAATTATAACAGATACCAAGAAAGAGAACACCCCACTCAAAACCAGAGCCATAAAACAGGCTCAGGGCTTTAAGAAACTTACTATCTATGGAATTTCAGAAAGCCACCACACTTTCTAGAGCCCAGAGATTGCAAAGCAAGCAATCTGACTCAATTCAGTTAGGAATGAATGTAGAGTCAAAAAGAATGAGATCACCACTCCAACTAAAGAGTCTCAACGAGGCAGACTACTCGTGACCAAGAGATTTGCTTGAAGAGTTCATGCACAAAGAAAGGAAGTGCACTTGATTTTTATTCTAATGCGGATGGTAATTGTGTCTTTCTCCCCCCAGCACCCCTTGCATTGACTAGGCCAAACTTCACAGTCTTATTTGGTAGAAGAGTCTGTAAAGAATTGGTGTACAGGAAATAAAGCATGTGATAGTCCTACAGACATGAGGAGAAAGACAACTGACCTCAAATTATGGATAAATTAAAGCAGCCTTCTTGTGCACACTAGGGGGCTGATTTGGCAGCTGTCTCCTAAGTTAGAGTTCAGGAGAACAACCTGGAATCAATTTCTCAAACCCCTTTATAGGCAAAACCAACAGGCAAGATGGGGGATTTCACAAGCAAATACAATTACAGAAAGGAGACCTGTTACAGAAATTTTCCTGTAGCATTTGTTAAAGACCATTCTCTGTTCATAAGGGTAGGGTACTGCCCAATTCTGAGAAACAGGAATGTAAGTTCTATTGATAGACCCTAGAGTCAGGATACTATCCTCAGGAAGGGGGCCCCAAGAACCCAGACTCCAGTCCAGTTGATGCAAACAGCAAGAAGATTTATTTCCTCTCTACAAGTGGGCCACCTCCCTGCCTCAAGAGCAAGGGAGTAGCCCTGATTAACAATCCCATATCCCTTTTAAAGGCTAAAAAACCCCACAAAATCATCATAGCAACTGGGGCAATACATGATTGGTCACTTTAAAGGTCATACTATAATCATAAGTTTGCTCACAATAGTCATGGGGTTGCCTTAAGGTCAGCTGGTTAGGGGGTTTTTACAACCAGGTGTTGGTCACAGCTATTCTGCTTGGAACTTCTGGTATTTTAATCACAGGTTCGACCATTATGTCCTAGTTCCTTGTTCTCATAGGGGGTGCTCTGCTGAATACTTGAACTGAATCCCTGGGTCAGGCCTTAGAACTTAGGGTCTTTCACTATAGTAAATAGAAATGTAATTACACAACATGGTAACTGAATTCAAGAACACATTAAAAAAAGCATTTACCACAATTAAGTTGGCCTCTTTTTACAAATGCAAGGATGATTCAAAGCATTCAAAGCAATAAATGTAAATGTGAGAGCAAAACAGAGACAAGAAAAATATACCTTGCAAATTAATGTGAGACCAAAGCAGGAAAAATATACCTTGCAGGTTAAGGGTTCTATTTGCTGTTAAGACAGTCAAGAATAAGTTCCTGTTTGTCCTGTGTATGTTGGACCCGTCTGTACCAGAGTGATTCAATACACATGGGTGGGAGGTATATGGGCAGCAAATATGTCGGGATGTATGATTGTTCTTGATTGGACCTGATAGGAAATTCAGTGAATTGTGGGTTTTGCCTTATTAAACTTATGACTTGTGGCCATCTACCTGGCCAATATTTAATTAAAGCTTGCTTTAAATTGGGCTTTAAATTGTGGTAGTGTCTTACTCTTGGCTGATGTGATTAATAGTGGTATTGAATAAATGAACTCAAGACAAAAATCACAGGACCATATAAATAAATAAGGCAAGGTGTCTCTATATTGCTCAGGCTGACTAGTTTTAATCTCCTGGGTTCAAGGATTCTACCAGTCTCAATTTTTCCAGCATAGGATTACATAAACTAGTCTCCACACACAGCCCTAAGAATTAGATGATATTAGGCCAGCTAGAGGGTTCAGCAGATAATGGCACTTTGCCAGGAATCCTGACAACCTGAATTCAATTCCCAAGATAAATATGATGAAAGCTGAGAACTGACTCCTGAAAGGTGTCTTCTGGCCTTTACCTCGGTGCTTTACCTGGACACACATGCACTTAAACACACAATAAATAAATGTAATTTTTTTAACACGGAGAAATTGATGGTATTGTTGGAAGTGTTGATCAATGTAATCTAGGCATTGTTTGTGTTGCTGATTGCTTATTGAGTTTAGACTCTGATTTAGCACAGGGACCCATCTTTGTTGATAATTACACTTCCCAAGCAAAAGGGTAGGGGGTGATTTACATATCAAAGAAGCAGAAGAAGAATTTATAATTGCAAATTTTCTGAACAGAAAACACTAAGAATTTTTAAAAAGGGAAGTTAGAGGATCATGTAAGAGGTTCAATCTCACATGAAAAATCGGTGTGGAGAGCTGTTAACCTGAAACGGAATGAGTCTTTGAAAGCTTCAAAGTGGCCTCCAATAAGATACTTTCCCCAACAAGGTCACACCTCCCAATTCTCCCCAAAATGCCACCTACTAGGAACCAAGTACTCAAATGACAAAAAACTTATGGGAAACAATTTATTCAAACTACCACATGGTGATAAAAAAAAAAAAAAAAAAAAAAAAAAAAAAAAAAAAAAAAAAAAAAAAAAAAAAAAAAAAAAAAAAAAAAAAAAAAAAAAAAAAAAAAAAAAAAAAAAAAAAAAAAAAAAAAAAAAAAAAAAAAAAAAAAAAAAAAAAAAAAAAAAAAAAAAAAAAAAAAAAAAAAAAAA
>PVIH01007605.1:0-80502 GCA_004025045.1 Sigmodon hispidus | reverse complement strand
CGTGGCTATATAAACCGTGCCCACTCTCTCTCTTAAAAAGAGGTGCCATGTTGCGGTCTGCTTCTTTTCCTCTTCTGCTTCTCTGCTCCTGTACCCACCTAGCAACTCTCCTAAATAAACTCTCATGTGGCCCTGATAGTGTGTGTGTCTCTTCTCATGTGCAAAACCAACAAGGTTTATTTTTTTTATTTTTAATTATGCAAATACAGTACATTTGTGTGAGAGTATAAACTTGTGAGAGTATGTGCCTTCAGAGCCAGAAGAGGCATCAGGTCTCCTAGGGATAGAGTTCCAGGGGATAGAGTTGAGTGCAGGACACTGAATTCAGGTCCTCTGTAAGAGCAGTATATGCTTTTAAAAACTGAGACATTTGCCAGCCCCTCAAATGGACTGTTAGATCATTTATTATGAAGTCTGTGTTGACTGTCATTACTATAATGATTCTTATTTCCATTTCATTAGCATTTAAAAGCTATATTTATACTTCCTATTGCTTTTAATTTTCTTCACATTTATAATTAAAATATTATTAAGACAGTGTCAAGTTGATTTTTTTTTTACTTTTATCCATTTCACAGATTTCCAGTTATTAATTAGAATTATATGTAATTTACTATAAGTTTAATGATCACTATCTTAGGGAATCTTCACATGGAAAACTGTCTTGACATTTACCCTCATACACATCATTTGTTTCTTACTTAGGATTACTATTGCTGTGATGAAACACTGTGTGGCCTGCGAAGTTACTACAAATTGGCTGAGACAAAAAAATATGCAAGTAACAAGGACAGACAAACACAAGAATGTTCACTCTTACTGGTCTGTGGCCAAAATAACTTCCAGACCCTCGGGGGTCTAGGTGGGGTCTTTGGGGATCCAGGACGAGCCCCCAAATGTACTACCTGAAGCTGGAATGCAACAGCAAGGTTTATTGTCAGCACAATACAAGCCAGGCAAGGAGCTTGTTCTACACACTGAACACATAAGGCAAGGAAAAACTGTCCACCCTAAATTACACAAGCATTTTTAAAGGCAAAAAAAAAAAACCCCACAAGGCAAGGTTACTTGGGGTCAAGGATGCAAGTGTGCTGCTGATTGGCTCCTGCTTAGGGACTTTTTACAGCTTAACATTCCTGGACCCCACCTGGATGGGGTGGCCATTTTACTGCCTTAGGGTTGGACCATCCGGATGTCCTTAGATAATGCTTAGCTTATTCTTTCTTAGAACTGGGCAAACCTCTGCCAGGAATGTGAAACTGAACTTTATTTTATCTTTTTTTGTAAAATGGCTACTAGAATACAAAATGGGGTTTCTTGAGCTAAGTTTACAGTCTTCAATTTTACTCATAGTTCTGTTGTGCCCGAATTCAACCCCAGAGAGACCACCAGAGACTTGAGTGGAGGGGAATGCAACAGCAAGGTTTATTGCAGAGAACAAGCTAGCTCTGAAATGCACCTAATGTCTCCATCGCAGCGGAGTGACAGGAGGGTTAGTTCTGAGCAGTAGGGAACATCTTTTAAAGGGAAAAAACATACTCAGGGTTTGCAGGAGCTGGTGTTAACTGATTGGCTAGCACTGAGGGATTTTCCAAACTTAGTCATGAGTTGCAGAGCCTGGGTGGTGGCTCCCTTAATTGGCTGGCATTCTCTTAGGAATGTGCTGTTAGTCATTACCCAAGAACATGTTATCAGTCAGGAAATCATGAGTGTGACTTGGAGGGGAGGGGGGGTTGTTTCCTTGAACATTCCATGGTCAGGGCCTGATGTTCCATTAAGGTATGTGTTTAGGGCAGACCCTGGATTTCCTAGTGGCTTTTTGTTTTTAGGCTTAATATTGGTGTTTCAGTTCCATGTAAAAGGTCAGCATCAAAAGCAGTGAGGGCAAGAGCTCAAGCAGGGCAGGAATCTAGAAGCAGGAGCTGATAAGGGGCCATGGAGGGGTAAGGCTTATTGGCTTGCTTCTCAAGACTTGCTCATGATTGCTCTCTCCTTCAAATTTTCTTTGATTCAATTTTGTTACATTTAGTAGACATAGACTTTTATTTTCATACATAAACTGATACTCAAAGACTTAAGGATGTTTTTGGGTCTTTATCTATGTAGCTGCTTCTTTTAGTCAGTGAATCTTGGATATTTCAATCACTCTGTCTTCAGGGAACTCTGATCATAGGCTTCTCTCATTTCAGTGTTAAGCAGGGAAACTTAATTGCTGAGCTTGTTTTCCCCAGGTTGAGGGACCCCAAAGACTACCAGGGAGCTGGATTTGATGTAAACACATGATGGTCTGTTTATTTCTTTGGACAGGTTCAAACAAACCCATGTGGAAACCCTTTGTTTTAATGCAGCAGCAGCAGCAGAGTTAGTGGCAAGCCCAGAGATTAGCGGTTTTATTTTATTTGCTTTGTTTTGAAAAGCATATGTAAGGGAGATGCACCTCTTGGCATTCCAGGATTTGGTAAAGGGATATGAAGTATAGCAGCCATTGGCTACCCTTTTCAGGGTGAACTCAAGCCCTGAATCTACAGGCTGAGCTTTTCAGTTTGAACCTAACTTTTGAATCTATTGGCTGTCAGGAGCATTCCTGAGTTTCTTCTGAGACTCAGATCTAGGCCAGCCCTGCCCTCAGGCATTAAATGCTCTTTTCCTGAAATGGTTTTATAAGGATAAATCCATACCTTCACATGCTCATCTTCTTAGCCTTTTCTTTTAAAAAATTAGAAATCATAGCCACATATAAACTGTTTACAATGCTTGAAAATAGTCCTCCTTTTTACTTTACCCAGGCTTGAAATATATGTTAAATAATTTTCTTTCTCCCAGGAAGAACATTACTCCAGAAGTTATAGAACAAGTCCCCTTCACGTAAAGCAAACAAACAAAAGCAAATGAAATGGAAACAACAGCACTACAAAAGACCCTGGAATCTTAGAATGGATATTTAGAATGTTCCTTGCCAGTGAAAAGTCACTCTGCATACTTACAGATCAATAAAGGAAAAAAATTCTTTACTTATAGTTCATTTCTTACTCTAGCTATTTCTCAAAGAGGAGTCTGCCATGAATAGAAGACTTCACTAACTTAAATTGATATTATGTACTTCTAAAGTACATATACAAAAGCTTACATATATGTTAGGCTTATGCATTCCATAAACACTATCATCTTGAAATTTCTTTCAGGTTCCAGCTTCAGATAAGAAATTTACCGAGCCAAAAAATATTACCAGAATTAATTTTTTCAGTATGCTAGCGTGGCTCTTTTTGAATTCTTGTTACCCAGGTTTATTTTCCTCTCCTGGCAGAAGCAGGCTTTTCCTGAATAGAGTGCAGGAAAGTTTATGGCAAACCAGAACTTAATAATGGTTGTGCTACTCAAGAGAGTAGGACAAGAGGTAATTTCCTACTCTCTTGATTTGCCCCTTAGACATGTATTCCTGCTATGGAGGTGGAGGTGGGCCTAATGGCCTGTTGTAGGTCAGAGTTTTCTCATTTTGTTATGATAATGGAGCCTAATTGGAAGTGTGCTGCACATTAGCATGCTGGCATATTGCTTATTTGTAATGGGTATGGATAGCATACTAACTGTTTTGAGGGGTATTTTGGAGACAATGCTTTCAGAGCTAAGTTCTATCTAAGATCTCATAAGAAAACCTATAAGTAAATATTTACAGTATCAACTCTTTCATGTCAAATTTCTTCTACATCACTGCCATCAATAAAAGGACTGGGTTTTCAGAAATCCTAGTAACCTAAGTAATGTGTTTTTGAAGAATCAGAGAAGCACCTCCATTTTTGAGCAAAAGTTCCTAACCCCTGTTTTGAGACAGATCTGAGGTCTGCACAGGGACAAAGTACAAATAGGAGAGGTAGCCTAGCGGAGGATAGCAGTTAATTAATGGATTAATTATGGAGGATGTCCCAGTAGAGATAACTTGGAATGACCTAACCCAGAAAGTAGTTGAAAGAAAAGCCTTGGCTAATAGCTGGCTAAGACAACAGAGGAAATCTAAAAATTCCCAAAGAGAGGAGATAATCTTGTATCTGTACTAAGACCCCTAATTGATGTATAACCTTGTGATTTTTGCCTTTAGAAACCCAGCTTGCAATGGGGCAGGTATCTTCTCCGGCCATTGCCATGCCTGTGTAGTGGACCAAGGTCCTTGTATTGACTTGCATTTTTCAATAAACCTTGCTTTTGCATTTCAGAGAGCTCAAGTCTCTGGTGATCTCTTTGGGGGCCTTGAGACCAGGGCACAACATTTTCTTCATAAAGTCAGATGAGAAAGAAATAGTACAAAACTGTCTTAGCATTTTCCTAAATTAAGAAAAATGGGAATTTAATAAATTCTAATGGTATTTACTATGGTTTTAGAGGTTTCATATTTCTTTGGAGTCATAAAGGTGTGTCTTTGAACCTTACTTTTTAAGAACTACTGCCTTAGAAAAATATATTTTCTGAAGCCCAATTTCATATCCATTACTGTATTAGTATAATGTACATCAATAAATTGTTAAGTTTCAAATGACATTATTATAAATTCTGATTGTTTTCTTTAGCTAGTTACATTAAAAATGCTAAAGCATCAGTAAGAATCTTATATATAGGCCCTCATCCTTATAGAAAAATATAAAATTAAGGGAAGTTATAAGCAGGGTTTTTGAAGATAAAAAGTGAGCTACTAAAAAGGCAATTATTTAAAATTTTATGAGAAAAAATATGTAACTAACATTAGTATAACTGTGTATGTATGGATAAGGTGTCTGGGTATTTGTGAGTTTCTGTGTGTGTGTGTATGTATGTTTGTGTATGTGTGTGTGTGTGTATGTGAGAGAGAGAGAGAGAGAGAGAGAGAGAGAAAGAGAGAGGGTATATATGTATATGAGGGAATATGTGTATGTTTGAGAATGTGTGTGAATGATTGTGTGTGCATAATCATCTATATTTGGATGACAGTGTGAGTGTGTGAGTTTTTGAGTACATGTCTATGACAATTAGCTCCTAATGAAAAGGTTTTTTTTGTATGTGTCTCACAGAAGAGTAAGTAAAGAAGATAGAAAAATGGAAATTTTGAAAAACAGTACATTGAGAAGGGAGTCCAGAAGGAGTTTGGAGTAGAGTAGTAAGTACATAGTGAAGCATCAGCTTCTCCCCTAAAGCTGGGAGACCTCACATAGACTACAAAGCTGTGACTGTTAGTCTTGCTTTTGAAGCACTTCTCACTATATTTTAGGGTCTCTTACTAAACATTAAATACTGATGTACAATGATGTACAGAAAGTTATTGCAAATGATTATATTGATTTGGAAGCACATTTTAAAAATGAGTTGAGTTGAGTTATAGAGCTCTGTGGCTATAATCTCAGCAATTGAAAGACGGGCATAGGAGGCTCATTCTAGATTCAGTGCCATTCTGGGCTACTTAATTGTTCTAAGCTTGAACAGTCAACAGAGCAATAGAATTTAACAAAAAAAAAAAAAAAAAGCAAAAAATTGTAGCATGAATCCTAATTAGTCTTAATAATAAAAAAAAATCTGGAGCCAAATATCAGGGCAAATGCTGAAAGATCAAGGAAGTAAAGGAACCTCTTATCTATACAACTCCTCTGACTGAAAAGGGCCTAGCTCCTGTTTTCGCTCAGCTGTATTACTTCCTCTCTGCCCAACCATCATTTCCTGCCTCCTGTCTGTCCAGAACTCTATAGTTAACTAGTGGCTAGCTCCACCCTCTGGTCTTCAGGCAAGCACAAGCAAAATATCACCACAAAAAACAAAACAACCCCCCAAAACAATATAAAACCTACCACATAAAACATGCACATACAAAAAAGAAAAAAGAAACCTGAAAAAATATCTGAAGAGTGTGATCTGATCATTTAATATTCTTCCAGTATTTTCTCTTCTGCTATACAAATATTATATTAATAATTAAATGGCTTTCTGTTGTAAATAATTCTGGCCTGGATTTTTTGGGCCTGAACTAGAGGCTTAGTCCCTCTCTCAGCCCTGTTTCGCCTCAAATAATCACACACAAACTTGTATTATTTTTATGCTGATTGACCTAGGACCCAGGCATATAATTTTCTAGTTCTCACTCTCAATCTAACCCATCTTGTTCAGGCATGTGCCTTCATATCTTTTTTCAGAGCAGCATTTCCTGTGTATCTCCTGGCAGCTCTGGTGACTCTGGCATCTGTGTCTGGTGTCTGTGCCTGCTCTGAGATGTTCCTGAGTTTTCTTAGCCTGGTAGCCCTGTCCACACTTCCTATTTGCCTTTGACCAATCAGCTTTTTATTAAACCCATACGTGGGACAAATATTTACATTACCAGCATAATCCCATTACAACTTTCTTGATAAAGTAACAGTTAAGAGAATGATGCTTTTCAAAGTGTATTTTTTTAATTGATATACAGAGGAAAAAAACAGACTAAATTATAACGTTTGTGGGTAGCTGTTCATGTGGCATAAATAAAGAGTCATTGACTGAAAATTATCAAGGGCAAGCTACTTAAGAAAAACTTGCTTGTGACACTGTTTAAACTGGGTCCCTACCTTGTTTTTATTTTTGTGTTAAGATTTTTCACATTTATCTTGTATCCCAATGACAAAAAGATGTCAGCTTGTCCACAGATCCTAAGAGGTGTCTTAGTCCCTTTTCTATTGATGTGATAAGATACCATGACCAAAGCAACTTACTAAAAAAACATTTTATTTTGACTCATGGTTTCAGAGGCTTAGAGTCAATGGCCTTTACAGTGGGGAGCATGTTAGCAGACAGGCAGGCAGGCAGGCATGATGGTGTATAGGTCTGCAAGTAGGAGACAGACAGAACCAACTGGAAATGGCATTGCCTCTGGAAAAGCTAGAGCCTGACCCTTGTAACAAACCTCCTCCCAAAAGGCCATACCTCCCAATACTTTCCAAGCTGGAAACTAAGCATTCAATATATATGAGCCTATTGGGAATATTTTCATTCAAACCTCCACAAGATGGGAGCACACTTCAAACAGAAAATGAAATCATTCACTGGCTGCATTAGTTGTTCAAATTACAACAGCATACTTGTTCTCTGACTAAAAATGTTCATTGATCATCTACCTTTAAAATATTTTGTCTTAGAATACGAAGGTTGGTGTTTTTAGTCCTTAGGAAGTTTGACAAGGGAGCCTGGGGGAATAATGAGAAAACATTTGATTTTGAGTAGAGGTTCAGCCTTTTTCATCCAAAAGGAAGTGGAAATAGAAGCTTCTAGCAACTGCACTAGCAGACTTCAAAACACGACAAGGCTGAAAAACCAGCCTTTGATTTCTTTTATCTTCCTGCTGGGCATGCTTATCAGAAAAGATTAGAATGCAGACATAACACTGCCAGCAGCCCTGCCAGCTCTGAAGCTTTCCTTAACTATCTACAGCAGTCCAGTCTTCCAGGGTTTGTGGGGCAACTGCTGATGCACTTTACGTTTCTCAATCTACCTGGCATTTGTGAGCATTCACTTTAGAGACAAAGGCAAAACCCTGGCTACAAAGAATGATTGTAAGCCCAGGGGAAGTCTTTCAAACAGAGGCTCAGGGAGAACAAAGAAGAATGAAAATACCCATAGGAGCAGGAATGGAGGATGTGGTGGAGGAGAGAGGGGCTATGTTATTCAGGCTGACACAAGGGGGGGGGGATGTGAAGAAATATAAAATGAGGGAAACAAAGGGAAAAGGCAAAATTGGGAAATGCTCTTGGTACAAAAAAAAATGATGAAACTATAAAATATAGAGAAACAACATCAGTGGCCGTGACAGGCGGAAAGTGTCAAGTTCTCCCACAGTTTCTGAGTGCCCAGAAAGTGGTGACTGCTGGAGAGCCAGGACTAGAGAGAGAGAGAGCTCAGGGACCTCCACCCTATCCTTGCTCCTCCATTTCCAGCATCTCCCAGGTGTCCTGCTGCTCCAAGTGCAGCTGCTTCTTAGCCTGAGGAGTCCCTGAGGCTTTGTCAGAGTTGTCCCAGGACTCTGAGCATGAGCCCCCACATCCCTTGAACCCACACTCACGTGTGAGTACTGGCAGAGAAAGTACAAGGAAGAGTTTCTTCTCTGAACAACTCCCTATCAGAGGCTGAGATCAGAGTGGCACATTTATCTTGAGCAATCATTCCCACGGTGGTCTTCCTTCAGTTTAAGACCTCCAGGTACGTTGTTTATGTCATTGTAATGTAGCGAGCTAGCATTGATTTTTTTTCCTCCATTTTTTTTTAACCTTTCTGCAGTAGCACCATTATTTTTTCTAAATCAAGGGGTGAATGAACAATGCTGAAAATAAAATTCATTAACTTCCTTTTTACACTGTCATTTGGCTTCCTCCCAGGAATCTACAGGAGAATAGCCTAGAGGAGAGCATTCTATACCAGGAAAAGGGAGATTACAGGTCAGCGGCTGCCTTTTCTTTTCTATCACTTGAATCCTTTTGAAGGAAAAGCACAGTTATTGAGTCATGATTCAGCAGGGGCTGTCATTAGTGACAGACCAAAACAGCCAGACTTCACAGTTTGCCACTGGCTTCCAGCCTCCTCTTCCAGCTGCCAGGATGTAGTGGGGGTGGTGAAGAGGCCTTGCTGTCTGGAGCAAAGCCAGGAGGAGTGATCTTGACAGGAGTCTCTTTCCTACAAGGAGCCAGGCTGCAACTGAGCTCATCAAAGGACTCCCTTAGAAGACTCACCATGTATCAAGAACAGGTGGCAAAAATTTGTCAGGACAGACTTTCTTTTGAAACCAAAACAGAGTTTTGAAAATGGCATAAATTGTTGGGCCTCTGAGTGTATAAAATGGTATGGGAGACATTCTAGTGCCTTATTATAGTATGAGCTTTTGGCAGTAGGATTCTAAAACATGTATGTTGAGAAATAAATAATAACAGTCAGAGATGTACAGAAACTCACATTAATAACTCTCAGCAGAGCACAGAGTGACAGAAACAATGCAAAAGCTAAGTTGCACGTCTGGCCATTAAAAATACTAAGGTGAGTTTCCTTTCCTCCACCCCTCCTGTGGTGATGCAACATTATGAAAATTTCTCTTGCATTCTGAGACTGGAACTTTGGCTGGACTCACAGGTAGAGTGAATAATACAATTTGAGGTCAGTTAAGAGTGCTCTCTTACTGTGTATTTAGCCTGCTTGCTAGTCTGCCTTTAAGAGAACAGTAGCAACCAACCTTGCTTGCCTTGCATTTCCCAATTAATCAACTTTTACAAACTAAGCTAGTGCTTCCATAGCTACAGTTTTATTATGTCCTCTTCTATGACCCTTACTGGGATAATGTATGTGAGTTTGTATGTGTGTTGTGATGGTCATTGGCTGGAAACAGAAAACTAAAGTTGCCTTATATAATGAACATCTCCACAAATATTAGATACAACATATGGTTATTACCTGATGAACAATGATGTTTGTAATATTGTTTATTTTCTGTGTCAGCTGGAGTCAGTGATGTGATCTTTTATAAAACTCTGTTAAAGATTTCTGTCATGCTCCTCATTATTTCCCCACGTGATGCTTACTGCGCTGTTTAAGAAGAGAGAGCAAAGCCTTTCATTAGACATACAGAGAGAGACAAGGGTGGAAGATTCACAAAACAGATTCAAACAGGCATAGATTCAAACTCATAAACTACAGAGGCAGAGAGGGAGAAGAAGTAGAATATTCAAATCTGGGCTCTCTTGTGGACAAATGACTCCAGGAATAAGTGCTATTATTCCTTCCCTTAATGTGACACTGACAAATTATTGGTGACTCTGAGTTTATTATTATTGCTTTCAAACTGATGTACCCTCCAGATTAAAACTGTCTCTTATGTCTCTCTGCAGCCCTGTGAGGCAAGCATGGTGGAGATAATTAACTTTTTGTAGACTGAGGGACTGGGACACAGAGTCTGTAGATCTGTAGTAGCCCCAACCTACTACATATCTTCTTCCTGCTTCCTCTCCCTTGCCACCCCACCCTGCGGCACATATTCTACAGAATACTGGACATGCAAGAGATGAATCACTTTTGAGTTACAGTGTTTTTAAAAGGATCTTCAACCAGACCTCAGCTGAAATTAGTTGAGGCTTTGATGCAGAGCAGGTCACAGTTTCCTTTATCTTCAGCACTGGTGCCATGTGTCACTTTAGCCGGAGTCCCCACATTCCTCCTATGATCATACACTTTCTACCTGAGTGAGTTTGAACTTTAGACCCTCTCTACAAAAAAATGAGGGGCAGGAAATGTTTCTTCCTTTATCTTCCTTCTCTCTTCCTTGTTGTTCTGAAGCTCTAAGCTCATTGATAGAAGCCACTTTTCAAAGGACATGAGTAATAGTGTTTTTAGACCCCACTTTGCTAAAGCTATAGGAGACCTAGTATTATATATAATATAATAATATAATATAATATAATATAATATAAATATTCCTTGAGAACTCCATGTATTTATACAAAGTTTCTTGCTATCTTCCCCTATGCCCCACTTTAATTTTCCTAGGACCTCCCAACATTAACTGCTTTCCAACTTCATATTCTTCTTTATAGTTTATTTGTTTGCTTATTTATTAGTTTATTTTTAACCCATTGGATTTAATTAGTGTTGCTCTTCTGCCGTGGACTTGGGGCCACTCACTGGATTACTGAGAAACCTATCACTGTTTACAATCTTAAAGGGAAGTGACTCTTGTTCTCAGGGAAACCAACAAATGTCAATAGTTCCTTAGCTTCAATTAGGACCTTGGGAGCCCTGCCCTAGCCCCATTCTGCAATTTATAAATGCCTCAAACTTGAGCAGATCTTGCCTATATAAACATAGCCGCACTGAATTCATGGGTTCAACAGTCATGCTCTGTCCAGAGAGCAGCATTTCACATCAATCCTCACTATTGCTCCTCTTCTATGGATCTTCCAACACCTTTATGTTTCCTGAGCCTTGGGTGGGTGTTGTTACAGTGTGTAGATATAATGTAGATATGTACTATCTGCAGCTTCACACCTGAGTATACTTATTAGTTTTCAGCTCTTTGAATAATAATACATCTCTACATTAACTGTTGCTCCACTGCCAAAAGAAGCTTCTCTGAGAAAAAGTTGACAACAGCACATGGATATAAAAATAAGTTTTCACAGACATTGCACAAACTTTTAAGCCCAGAACTGAGGAGGCAAAGGTAGGTAGTTCAAGGCCAGTATGGTGTACATTATGAGCTCAAGACCAGCTAGGGGTATAAAGCAAACATGGTTAAAACTTGTGACTATGAAATTCTAGACTCTGAAGCAGAAGTGTTGATGATTTTTCTAGATGATCACCTGGTCAAATTGGTACTCTATTCACAATAGCTAGGCAATGGAATCAACCTAGATGTACATCAGCTTACAAATAGACAAGGAGAATGTCATGCATAAACACAAGGAACATACTAAGTTGTAAAAAAATCAAACTTGCAGGATGGAACTCTTAGGTGGAATGTTTGAAAAAAAAAATTGAACAAAGTGACCCAGAGCTCCAAAGATATATACTGCATGTTTTCTCTCATATGAGGTTCTAGTTTCAAATCTTGTCTATGCATAATATGAATTATATGTAGAAACTATATATATGCATATACATGCATGTACACACACATATAATGCATTATTTTGGAAAGTTTAATTAATTTAAAGAAAAGAATCAATTCACTTCCAAAAATGAAAGGCTGATACATGACTAAAGAGATGATGTTTAATTTCTTCTAGCATTGAGAGCTTGTGAATACAAATGCCTACCAATACTTACGTTGAAGTTGGAGTGTGATAGTTCCTTCAAAATAGAAAAGCCCACATGTATTGTGAGGAAATGAAATAACCTTCCTATAACAACCTAACTTCTATAACAGAGACTCACATGTTCCAGCATGTACAGCAAGACCCGGTCCCCATATTGTTCCTGTGGTTCAGTTCTGTGGCTGATAAAGTAGAGATCAAGAGTGGCGGTCCTTCCATCTGCTTTATTGGGCCTGCCTGTCTCCACTCCTAGTCTTCCTGAAACATCTATAAAGTAGGAAAAACATCTCTGATAAATGTCCTCATAATTAATGGTATAAAATATGAAATTGTGTAGCACAATCACTTAGTACATCCTGATGCTCACACTTGGTTAGTTCTCCCCTCCATCCCTGTTATTAGGATCATCACCAGCATGTTAATTATTAGCTTCCTATCTCTTCTTCTTCCCTCCTACACTTGCCTACCTCTATGAGATCATAGGACATTTTTCTCAAAAAGAAATACTTACTTCTGAAGAAGTAGTCACATGTCATGAGCTCACACAGTCGTAGAAGCCAAGCAAGTAGTGTAAATGGATAAAATGTGCCTCACATGAGGTAATGGATAATGAATAGACTATAGCAAATTGTGGTCATTGCTGCCTGAGTATTGCTTTCAGAGTAAGTAGAATCAGAGAAACTGGGTATCTGTATTATTATCAGAAATCACTCCTGTAAAGCTGTAGGTGCATTTCTTCAAACCCAAACATATTTATAGTGCAACCTTGAGCCTGAGAAGTGTGTGCCATTTGGCAAGAAGGGTTGGAGGGATCTGAATTTATTTCATAGGTTTATAACCTATACTTATCTGTATGAGACTTGAAGTCCTGGAGGGAGTAAATCAGTAGAAGATCCAAGGCCTGGCCCTGAACATTTCTTGCTGAAACTTCCATCTCCAAGTGAAAGGCAATTTAAATGAAGATGTTAAAAGGACTAAATTCAGGGCTCAAGTACTATAGGTAGGAGTGGAAAAGAAGTGAAGTGTGGGTTTTGAGTGAACATTTCTCAAAAACTTTCATAGTCCAAATAAGAAGTGAGTTGTTCAAAGAGAAAACATTCAGAGACTTAAAAGCATTCCTGAAGATATATTTAAATAAACCAGGTTAGGGTTATTTCATTTATTAATATCAATTCTCAGTATCCTATATGGCAATAAATCTCTCCTTTTTTGAAATTAAAAAAGGATAAAGAAACAGGGATGCAAATGTTCCTATACAAAACTTAAAATCTAGTGAATTTATGTATAATTTAGAAAGCATTTTTTTATTTATGAATTTTGTTTATATCTTTTAATTGAATGTTAGAAATTATAAATACTTTTCAAAAGATGCATGATACATAAAGAAACAGTTCACCTATATGTAATTACTCACAACTGTTATTATTTGTGTTGACTAGTCTTATGTTAACTTGACACAGACTAGAGTTATCCAAAAGGAGGGAACCTCAACTGAGAAATTGTCTCCATAAGATCCAGTTGTAAGGCATTTTTAAAATTAGTGGTTATTGGGGGAGGGCCCAGCCCATTATCGGTAGTGCTACCCTGAGTTGGTGGTCCTGGGTTCTGTATTAAAGCAGAAGGATGTAGCCATGGAAAGCAAGCCAGTAAGCAGTACTCCTCCATGGCCTCTGCATCCACTCCTGCCTCTAGTTTCCACTCAAACTCTGTTTGAGTTCCTGTCTTGACTTCCTTTGGTGATGAACAACAATGTGGAAGTATAAGGAAGTGAATGGGCCATTGTAAAAAGGAAACTCACCATCTGTGCTGATAAATTGTAAACAAATTGTAAACTTATTAGAGGAATGAGGTGCCTTGCTCTCACGCCCCACACCAGGAATTCAGCTCGACACGTTTGAGGAAGCACCAGATGGGCTCTCAGATAGTGCCGGAATTCTTTTACCCACTCAAATTCCGAAGAAGAAGACAAAGAATACCTGGCCCGACTAGATGGCTGAACCATGATGACTCCACTCCCCCCGACACACACACCCCGTAGAACTTCCCTTAAAAGCTCTGTAAGCCTTGGGCTCGGGGTCTCTAGCTTCCCTTTTTTGCTGGTGACCCACGGGCTCGTGTTCATTAAAGCTTCTTTTTGCTACCCGATATCGGAGTGAAGCTCTCTGTTTTGGGGTGCCGACTCTAACAGAAGTACAAACTGAATAAACCCACCCTTGCCTCCTCAACTTTATTTTTTTATCATGGAGTTTAGTTTCAGTAATGGAAACCCTAAGACAATATACATTTGCTTTTGACAGATACTTTTAGATTTACTGTTTCATTGACTGGACAGTGAAATTTAGAGTTTATAGAAATATAATATAATTTATTGAAAATTCTTTGCTCTATTTATCATTACTCTTTGAAATAAATTTCAGAGCACTATCCATATCCTCCTTGGACTTAAAACTATTGTTAGGGTAGTATACAAAAGTATTGATACTTTTAATGCAAATACCATTACAGTAGATGCAAAAGAAAAATTTGATTTTAAAGTATTTTTTCTTTTAAAGTTTTTGATGCAATTTATTTACCTTACATTGAAGGCCGATGCTTTGTATCCCATATTCTCCATTCTCTTGGTTTTGTATTTCACTGAGATATTCATTTCGTTTATTGAATTTCCATTTCTGAAATTATTTTACTTTTATGTTTCTTCCCAAATCCTGTTTCTTGCTGAATCTTACTTTCTGTCTTTGCTATCTTATTTTACTCACCTCCATTTTTGTGTTTTTGAAGTTCATTTTTGACTTTTTTTACTTATTTGAACTTAATTATGATTATTCTTTCAAACTCTTTATCTGGAAGTCCTTTCTACTTGTTCTTACCAGTTATGACCATGGAATATGCGACCTGGAGAGAAGATGAGTACTCTTGTTTAACTTCTGTGTTTTCTTTCTGCATCTGGTGTGAGCTCATGTGATAAGATTTTCTTTTAAAAATACTTTTCTTTAAAATTTTTATTATATTATTCATTTATTTTGTTTTATAATGTATGGTGTGTGTGTGTGTGTGTGTGTGTGTGTGTGTGTGTGTATACATATATTCAGGTGCTATCAGAAGCTGGAAGAGGGAATCGGATCCTCTGGAGCTGGAATTACAGAGGTAGTGATCTGCCCAACATGGGTGCTGGAACTGAATTTGTGTGCTCAGAAAGACTAGCCAGTGCTCTGGACTGTTGATACATTTTTTTTCCTATCCAGTATATATCTATTTGTAAACATACATTTAAATTCAAGCTTCCTTTCTTCTTTCTGTGGATACTTTTACAATGTTCAGTAAAGAATTAATCATAGAAGGATTGAGATGTCATATTTTCTCTCTGTGTGTCTGGTATTCAGAGTTGGAAACTTTGTCACTAGTTTTCTTCTGATGATCATGTACTGTCCTGGATCAGCATAGATCTTCTGCCTGGGTTAAATTGTCTCTTTGCCCAGGATTTGTGGAACTCCCTCCCTGCAGTTGACCTTACCCCAAGCTAGCTCAGGTTTCCTTCCTGGGCCTGAAACTCGTGCCTAGAATTGTCTATAATCAATTCTTAATTAATTTTTTTCTAAAAGGTATGATCTATGTATTAAGGACAGGTTCTTTTTTTGCATGTAAATATCTGTTTTATGTTTATCAAGTTTTTAGTCAATATATTCTGATTTTTAGAATTTAATGTGTATGTTGAGTATGTGTGGAATGTGTATATGTGTGTGGTGTACGTCTATAGAGGCCACAGGAGGACTGGATCCTACTCTGACATTTCCTCCTTAGTCTATTGAAGCAGGGTCCCTTACATGTCTTAGCATTGCTTAGAATTATCACTTTAAATCTTTCTATATCTTCTTGACAAATTTTTGAGTTCTAAAAAGCATTTGATAATACTTTTCATTTTATTTACCAACTACTATATATTTGCTGTTTGTTAATTTTGAGACAAGATTTGGCTATAAAGCAACAGCTGCTTATGAAGTAATGGTCCTCTCTCTTGTTTCAACCTTTGTCCTGGGATTATAGTACTTGACAGTACATCTGACTAGTCATCAATATCTTTTAACTGGAGTGTTTACATAATACTTATTTGATGGGATTGCTAATATAATTGAATCAAGTTGAACTTTCCCTGAGTGTTTTATGTGACTTATTTTTCTTTTTTGAGTCTTCTCGTGAATTGTTCAAATGTATCATAATTCTATTTTATCTGTTCTATGTTTATCATTAGTCTTTATAGCATTTTATTATTAGCTGTTTTAAGGGTGACAATATGTATCTTATTCAAATCTGTCTTCAAAGAGTATTGTATTATTTCACACTTTGTCATTGATTCTTTTACTGTATCTCATATTTGTTCTGTTGTTTGTCATGCCTTTAATTTTTACATAGCTTATAGATATAAAGTAGACCATTCTAACTTTTGCTTTCAATGATTACATTTAAATTGATTTTGAAAAATCAAAATAAAATTCAACATTATTTTATCTATTTTATTGTCAGTTCTCATTCAAGTCTATGTGAATTATATACTTATTGAAAATTTCTCTTACCCAACAGACTGTATTTACCAGAAATAGATTTCAGTTTTTGTTTTACCAAGGAAACTATTTTATCATTCATCTCATCAAATAATTTTGTTTAGTATAAAGCAGTGTTTTGTTACCTTTGTCTACCTCGCACACACAATTAGAGCTTTGAATATAATATCAATTGATTGTTTTTTAGATATTTGAATTCTAAATTTGCTCTGATGTCTAATTCTTCCTTTGCCTTCCTTTTCTCTCTTTCCTTTTGAGACAGGTCTCATACATGCCTGGTGTTTGGCAGATCACGATGTAGCTATATTGGCCCTGAAGTCCCCATCTCCTGGTCTCTATCTCCCCTGTGCACCACCACACCTGGTTTATGAAGCATGGGGAATCAAGCCCAAGGTTTCATGCATGGTAGGCAAACACTTTATTAACCAGCCCACAACTCTCAGCATCTTTTCTTCTTATTGCATTGTGTATGTATCTGTTGTTTCCAATTGCCTTCTGAATTTCCCTATGTTGTTTTTAGCCATCCAAACTAAATGTACCAAGAAAGTGTATGTTTAGTGTCCTTCCTCCTCATCAATTGCGCCTCACAGTGGATTAGTCTCTAGCAGTTTATCTCTCCCATTGTACATAGCTGGCAGACCTGGAGAAACTGCTTTGTCAAGAGACAGTCCACCTCTTTCTTTCACACAGCTTTATCCCTGGGTTTTGGATGTGTGACCTTCTCCATGTTCTGAGTCTTCTCACTACAGAGTTCTGAGCACAGCATGCAGTTAATCCCCGTGAGAGTCACACACATTAATTAGAGCGGTCCTGAGTAATTTCTGTCTGGCAGGAATCCCGACTGTATTTAGTACTGATGAGACATGGGGTTCTCTAATTAGATCTGGAGAATGCCAGCAGGAGGTGGTTAGCAAGGGGCCATTCCTTTCTTTGGACTCCCATTTTGGATGTTTAGGCTTCAGGAATGGTGTCTGGAGGGAAGGATTTTGTGGGAGAGGAACACCTTTTCTTTTGTGCTAGCACTGTTTCTGACTCAAGCAGATCATAATGTTCCTCAGCTTTGTGAATTCAGTAACCTGTTTACAGACTCAGAGAATGACAAGGTCATTCTGACCTTCCTTGAGACAAACTGTCCTGTTAGGAAGCCTACTGCGTTCTAGTTGCTTGGCTAATGTGGTTGCTGGGGTTTATGGGAATCCTGCCATGTACATAAGATTGTTCACATTGGCTTTGCAATCAGGTATAAATGGATATGCAGCTAGCATAATTCACATGCAAACTCCATAAACATTTACTTCAAGGAGAGCGACAAAGCTTTCTTTCTGAGTAAATGGCTTTTTAAAGAACTCAAGTGGGTTGTTAAAAGAAGAAAATTTAAAATTAGCATTTCAGATAATGACATCTTCAATGTTCATTTTTACACCCTAAGACATTTTGTTAAAGTAGAGAAGCTCTGTGAAATCATTTTAGTGATGCATAAATTTGAAGACTTTCCTTCTGTTTTCCTATTGATCATTTCTCCAGTCTGATTAAGACTGCAAATTAATAGATATGAATGTAATTACCAAATAAAACCCAAAGTATTCTCCTGTAGTCAGTTAGCTCTTGTTTTTTTTTTACAATAATTTTTTTCAGTTATTGCATTGAACAGTGAACACTTTCAACCTACATTTAGATTTACAATAAAAGTGAGGCAGAAGAAAGGATAAATTGAAAAAAAAGAGAAAGCTGTATAAATGGAAAAAAAAGAAAGGATAAATTGATTGTGTTCATATATTTATTTATTTAAATTTGTTTTTTAAAAATAGTTTCTCTTGTAGCACTGGCTGTCCTGGAACTCACTCTTGAGACCTGGCTGCCCTCTAACTCAGACATCCATCTGCCTCTGTCTACTGAGTGACGAGGTTAAAAGAAAAACGTCATAGATGCCCAGCTCACATATTTATTTTATCTGAATGCACTCTGTGAAAAAAATTGTCATTTTGAAGTTTTTATATTTAGCTCAAATCTTGGGGAGTGATGTAGATCCATCCTAGCCTTGTGATGAGACTGCCCTGGCACAGCCGGGGTCTCCCACAGCAGAGTCACCAGTTTCACCATGCCACTAAGACAGACGGTGTTCTCCATCCCTTTCTTTATTTCTCTCTTTTCAAGGTTCAATAAACTTGAAGAAATTCCTATTTTTCAACAAATTTTCTTTAAACTCACATCATGGGTCTTAAAAGCCTTTCCCTCCGTCATCTCATTCTCCCCTTCTCTGGGTATAATTCTTCTTCCCAACCAGTCTCCTGATTTTCATGTCCTCTTTGTGTGTGTGTGGTCCACTGACCTTAATTAGACTTTCTTGCCTAAGTGTGGGTGGGAGTTATGCTTGAGTAAGCATAACTTGTTAGTAACTATGCCACTGAAGAAAACGAAACCTTCTTTCCCAGCAGCCTTCAATTGCCAATAGTTACTGAGAAGGGCTGAAACCATATGGGCCTTTCCCCATGCATCATGAAATGTTGGTGGATCTAGTCTTGTGCAGCTAATCACATCTGCATGCTGCTGTGAGTTAGGTACAATGACTATGTCTTATCTAGAAAACATCTTTTTGCCACACATTTCCTGTTCTCTGACTCTTCTATAGTTTGCACCAGGAGATAATATAGGTGTCTCAAAGAAGACAAGACACTCCGATATCACTTATTCTGGGCATGTTGGCAGAATATAGTAGTATCAGTGTCTATATTATCTACTACACTGCTGTAAGAAGATATTCTGATGATGTCAGTGCATAGAACTAATCTCTCAAATGAGAATCATAATGGGCTTCCATACACTTTGATATCTATGTCTTTTTTTTAAACTTTCTTTTTTTTTTATTTATTTTGTATTTATCAAGAAAAACAGTAAACTGAATTTAAAAAGCTGATAAGTTAACAATAACTATAAAGAAAATAAAAATCATAAGCATGACTTATCAAGGGTGATAATGCAAATAATTTGCTACACATAAAATTACTTTGTGTTCAGCTTTCCCTCTGAATTTTTTTCTATCCCTGTATATCCTTATTCAAGGTCCCTTCCCCCTCCCACTACATCAGGTCATTTTTTCTTCTCCACATCTCCCCATCCCCTCCCTGGGCAGGGAGCAGACAGTCCAATGGTCCCACTGATCCAATAATATTTAGTTCAGTCTGCACTCCTGGCAAATCCAGTTTTGTCCCCCCTCCCTCAAGAATGAGTCAGGTGTTCCTATAGGTGGAATAGGATCTGAAGGGTCAGTCCAGGGTGTTTCTGATCACAACATGTTCAGTGGTTGTGGTTTGCAGCTTGGGCATGCTTGACTTTTTTCTTGTTTGTTTGTTTAGAGACCACTAATGAGTGAGTACATCCCCTGCTTATCTTTCTGAGTTTGTGATACCTTGCTCAGGAGGATATTCTCCAAATCCTTCCATTTGCCTGCAAATTTTAGGATATCATTTTTTCTTACTGCTGAGTAGTATTCCATTGTGTAGATGTACCACAGTTTGTTAATCCATTCTTCAGTTGAGGGACATCTAGGTTGTTTCCAGGTTCTTGCTATTACAAATAATGCTGCTATGAACACAGTTAAGCTAATACCTTTGGAGTGTGAATATGCCTCTTTAGGGTATACACCCAGAAGTGGTATTGCTGGGTCCTTAGGGAGACTGATTCTGATTTTTCTGAGAAAGCGCCATATTGAATTCCAAAGTGGCTGAACAAGTTTACACTCCCACCAACAATGGAGTAGTGTTCCCCTTGATCTGCATCCTCTCCAACATAGGCTGTCATCTGTGCTTTTTATCTTAGCCAATCTAACAGGTGTTAGGTGGTATCTCAAAGTTGTTTTGATTTGCATTTCTCTGATAGCTAAACATGATGAGCACTTTTTCAAGTGCCTTTCAGCCATTCGTAATTCCTCTGCTGAGAATTCCCTTTTTAGTTCTGAACCCCATTTTTTCATTGGGTTATTCAAGGTTTTGGGCTCTAGATTCTTGAGCTCTTTATATATCTTAGAGATTAGTCCTCTATCACTTGTAGGGTTGGTGAAAATCTTTTCCCATTCTGTAGGCTGGCGTTTTCTCCTATTGACAGTGTTTTTGGCTTTACAGAAGCTTCCTAGCTTCAGGAGATCCCACATATTGATTGTTGTTCTTAGTGTGTCACTGGTGTTATATTTAGGAAGTGGTCACCTGTGCCAATTTGTAGAAGTGTAT
Source organism: Sigmodon hispidus (assembly GCA_004025045.1). Classification (NCBI taxonomy): domain Eukaryota; kingdom Metazoa; phylum Chordata; class Mammalia; order Rodentia; family Cricetidae; genus Sigmodon; species Sigmodon hispidus. The sequence continues at coordinate 59,952 of PVIH01007605.1, read as the reverse complement.
TTTCCACTTTCTTTTCTATCAAGTTCAAAGTGGCTGGGTTTATGTTGAGGTCTTTGATCCACTTGGATGTGAGTTTTGTGCAGGATGACAGGCTCAGATCTATTTGCATTTTTCTACACACTTCCATCCAGCTATGCCAACACCATTTGTTAAATATACTATCTGTTTTCCATTGAATGTTTTGGGCCTCTTTGTCAAAGATCAGGTGTTCATAGGTTTTTGGATTAATGTCTGGATCCTCAATTCTATTCCACTGATCCACAAGTCTGTTTTTATGCCAGTACCAGGCTGTTTTTATTACTGTAGCTCTATAGTATAACTTGAAGTCAGAGATGGTGATACCTCCTGAGGTTCTTTTGTAGAGTAAAATTGTTTTGGCAATCCTGGCTTTCCTGTTATTCCAAATGAAATTGAGTATTGTTCTTTCACGGTCCAAAAAATATTGTGTTGGGATTTTGATGGGCAGTGCATTGAATCTGTAGATTACCTTTGGTAGAATTGCCATTTTTACTATGTTGATCCTACCAATTCAGGAACATGGGAGAGATTTCCATTTTTTGATATCCTCTTCAATTTCTTTCTTCCGTGCTTTAAAATTTTTGTCAAATAGGTCTGTTACTTCTTTGGTTATAGTTACTCCACGGTATTTAATACTATTTGCAGCTATTATGAAGGGTAATGTTTCCCTTATTTCTTTTTCAGCTCTTCTATTTTTAGTGAATAGAAGAGCTACTGCTTTCTTTGAGTTAATCTTGTATCCTGCTACATTGCTGAAGGTATTTATCAGCTGTAGCAGTTCCTTGGAAGAATTTTGTGGGTGACTTATGTATATAATCATATAATCTGCAAATAAAGATAGTTTCACTTCTTCTTTTCCAATTTCTATCCCCTTAATGTCTTTTCGTTCCCTTATTGCTTTAGCTAAAACTTCGAGAACTATATTCAATAGATAAGGGGAGAGAGGACATCCTTGTCTAGTTCCTGATTTTAGTGTGATTGCTTTGAGTTTTTCTCCATTAAGTTTGATACTGGCTGTCGGCTTCTTGTAAATTGCCTTTATTATATTTAGGTATTCTCCCTGTATTCCTGATCTCTGCAGAGCTTTAATCATAAAGCACGGTTGGATTTTATCAAAGGCTTTTTCAGCATCTAAGTATATGATCATGTGGTTTTGTTCCTTTAGTTTGTTTATATGATGGATAACATTTACAGTTTTCTGTATGTTAAGCCAGCCCTGCATTTTTGGGATGAAGCCTACTTGGTCATGGTGGATGATATCTTTTATACATTGTTGTATATGGTTTGCCAAAATTTTGTTAAGAATTTTCGCATCAATGTTCATGAGGGAATTTGGTGTGTAATTCTCCTTCTTTGTTGTGTCTTTGAGTGGTTTGGGTATTAGGGTAATTGTGGCCCCATAAAAGGAATTTGGCAATATTCCTTCAGTTTCTACTGTGTGAAATAGTTTGAGGAGTAATGGTATTAATTCTTCTTTGAATGTCTGGTAGAATTCGGCACTGAAATCATCTGGACCAGGGCTTTTATTTTTGGGGAGGTTTTTAATGACAACTTCAATTTCCTTATGGGTTATAGGCCTGTTTTGGTAATTAATCTGATCTTCATTTAATTTTGATAGATGGTACCTGTCCAGGAAGCTGTCCATTTCTTCTAGGTTTTCCATTTTTGTGGAATACAAATTTTCAAAATATGATCTGATAATTCTCTGTATTGTCTGGGGGTCTGTTGTTATGTCCCTCTTTTCATTTCTGATTTTGTTGATTTGAACACTCTCTCTGTGTTTTTTGATTAGTTTGGATAAGGGCTTATCTATCTTGTTAACTTTCTCAAAGAACCTACTCTTTCATTCATTGATTCTTTGTATTCTTTTTGTTTCAATTGTATTGTTTTCAGTTCTAAGTTTGATTATTTCCTGCTGTCTACTCCTTCTAGGTGAGTTCGCTTCTAATTGTTCTAAGGCTTTCAGCTGAGCTGTTAGGTTTCTAGTGTGGGATTTTTCTAGGTTTTTCATATAGGTATCTAGTGCTATGAATTTTCCTCTTAAGACTGCTTTCATTGTGTCCCACAATTTGGACAAGTTTTGGATTCATTTTCATTAAATTCTAGGAAGACTTTGATTTCTTTCTTAATTTCTTCCTTGACCCAGAGATGGTTCTGCTGAGTGATGTTTAGTTTCCATGAGTTGGTAGGCTTACTTTGGGTTTTGATGTTGTTGAACTCTAACTTTAGGCCCTGGTGGTCCGATATGTTACAAGGGATTTTTTCCAATTTTTTGTATCTGTTGATACTTGCTTTATGATCAGTTATGTGGTCAATTTTGGAGAAAGTTCCATGAGGAGCTGAGAAATATGTATATTCCTTTGTGTTTGGGTAGAAGCTTCTGTATATATCTATTAAATCCATTTGCATCATAACCTCTTTTAGACTCCTTATTTCTCTGTTGAGTCTCTGTCTGGTTGATCTATCCAGGTTGAAAGTGGGGTATTGAAGTCTTGCTCTATTAGGGTATAAGAATTGATGTGGGATTCAAGCTCTAGCAATGTTTCTTTTACATAAGTAGGTGCCCTTATATTAGGGGCATAAATATTCAAGATTGAAATCTCCTCTTGACTAGTTTTTCCTGTGATGAATAAGTAGTGACCATCTTGGTCCCTTTTTATTGCTTTTAGCTTAAAATCTACTTTGTTAGATATTAGGTTTGCAACCCCCACTTGTTTCTTAGGACTATTTGACTGGAAAATCTTTTCCCAACCCTTTATTCTAAGCCTGTGTCTGTCCTTGCAGTTGAGGTGTGTTTCTTGAAGGCAACAGAAGGATGGTTTCTGTTGTTGTATCCATCTTGTTAGTGTGTGATATTTTATAGGAGAGTTGAGCCCATTGATATTAAGGGAAATTAGTGACCATTGATTGATATTTCCTGCCATTTTTGGTGGTAACTTATTTGTATTTCCTTTCTCTAGGCTATTCTTCTGTGGATTTATTGATATTTTGTGATTTTGTGGGTGTATCTGGGGTCCTTAGGTTGGAGTTTTCCCTCTAATACTCTCTGTAGTGCTGGATTGGTAGATAGATATTCTTTCAGTCTTACTCTGTCATGAAATATCTTGTTTACTCCATCTATGGTGATTGATAATTTTGCAGGGTATAATATTCTAGTTTGGCAGCCATGTTCTTTTAGCGTCTGTATAACTTCTGACCAAGCCCTTCTAGCTTTCATTGTTTCCATTGAATAGTCAGGCGTTATTCTGATGGGTCTTTTTTTATATGTAATTTGGCCGTTTTCTTTTGCAGCTCTTAAAATTTTTTCTTTGTTCTATATGTTTTGTGGCTTGATTATAATGTGGCACACTTACTTTTTTTGGGGGGGTCATATCTATTTGTTGTTCTGTAAGCTTCTTGTATCTTTATAGGCATTTCCTTCTTCAGGTTAGGGAAGTTTTTTTCTATGATTTTATTGAAAATATTATCTGTGCCTTTGAGCTGGTATTCTTCTCCATCTTCTATTCCTATTATTCTCAAATTAGGTCTTTTCGTGGTGTCCCACATTTCTTGAACATTTTGAGTTATGGGTTTTTTAGTTTTACTATTTTCTTTGACTGATTTGAGCTACTGAATCTTCCACTTCAGATATTCTGTCTTCCATCTCTTGAACTCTGTTTGTTATGCTTGTATCTGTGGTTCCAGCTTTTTTCTTCAGATTTTCTATTTCCATCTTTGCCTCATTTTGTGTGTTTTTTATTGATTCTATTTCAGCTTTTGTTCCTGGAATATTTGTTTCATAGATTTGTTCATTTTGTCCAATTTTTTGTTTGTATTTTCTTCTATTTCTTTAAGGCTATTTTTCATATCTTCTCTGAGAACTTCGATGATCATCAAAAAGGAATTTTTGGTGTTGCTTCCTTCTGTTTCCTCTTCATTGCTCAGTTCAGGTCTTGTATTTGTAGGATTGCCACTCTCTTCTGGAGTTACCTTGTTGTTCTTTATATTATTATGTAAGTTTCTTCACTGGCGTCTGCCCATGGCTTTAGTGGTTCACGATTTCGTGTCTCCTGATCAGTTGTGGTACTCGGGCTTGTGTGCTTCCTGTGACCTCTGAGGAAAAGTTCTGCTCAATCACTACTTCTGTACTGTGCAGAGGACTGAATTTCAAGTCTTCAATCTTTCCCTGTTTGACCAATTGGAGGTGGGTTGGTGCCCAAGCAAACTCCCTCAGCAGCTGCTGGGGGGACCGTGACAGGCAGAGTTTATCTCTGCCTGCTCCAGAGTGAGCTGGGACATGCTCTGCAGACAGCACCTGGTCCAGGAACCGGAACCGATGGGAGCTCAACTCTCCTCTCCCTGGCAGGGATACAGGCTCTTGGGCCTGCTGACCCCTCCTCACCTCTGGGCGGGGTCTTAGTCTGTCCTTCAGGGTCCCCAGTCCTTATCTGTTCACTCAGCTGGATGTGGGTAGCTGTGGGAATTCCCTCAGCAGCAGCTGGGGGGACCGTGACAGGCAGAGTTTGTCTCTGCCTGCTCCAGAGTGTGCTAGGGCATGCTCTGCAGACAGCACCTGGTCTCGGAACCAGAACCGGAACCCATATCTATGTCTTATAACCTTAAATACTATGGAAGCTCTATGGACTTTCATATCTATTTCTTCACAACTAAATACCGTAAATAAATTTCATTTCTTTCTCTTTTTACCCCTGGATACTATTTCAGTATTTTTTTTCTTTTTAAATTTTAGCACTACTAACTACTTTGAATGAGAGAATTTACCTTTCCTTCCTCTCCTCTCCTATATAAAGATGTAAATCTTCCATCTCACATTTCTTGTAAGGTTCATTTTTTTTTTATTTTGGTGGGCTTAATCTTGAGTCAGGCGATTTTGAATGATTCTGTTATACGTTTGTTTTGCTATTTTCATAATTTTATACTATCTTCATAATGAATTCTTAAATTTTATATTACCATGTTTCTGCCTGTTTCTGAGAGGAATATGCCAGGGTTTGTCAATGAAGGCTAAAAAACACTAAAATGCTATATCACACCTCAATGGGTCCTTCTGGTTGGAAGGTGGAAGACTATAATGGTAAAAGAAATTCAGCTACTAATATGCTCAGCTCATGAGCTTTTATAGAGGAATAAAAGTTCTAACAGAACCTTGACTAAAGGTCGTCCATGATGTACTCTGGAAAAGAATCTGGCTTCATTCTGTATTTGTCTTGAGAACTTTAGGAAATCTAAATAGAAAAGTTATGTACCACTTTATTTTGCCAGAAGAAATTTCAACACAGAAATTTCAACTGCAGCATTTAGCCTGCAGAATAGCTACTGTTCATCCCTGTTATTTGGGTCTGTGGCAAGAAACAGAGCAGTGAGTGATAGAGCTATAGGGGAAAAAAGATAAAGTTTAGGAAGAGGAAGGATATGAGAGAATTTTCAATTGTTTTTAATAAATCTAAACAAATTTAATGAATAAAATTTAAGGAAGAGAATATAGGAAAAGTAATTGCCATTAAAAAAAGATTAGCATCATTAAAGAGAACACAAAAAAAGCTGTGTTGTTAACTGTTTTTTATTATCTACTATGGCTTCCCCTTAAGCAATGACTGTCCTCATTAGAGACTGCAGCCCCACTGCTATCAGCAGAGATTCAGTGTAAGGGCTGCAGCCTTTGTGAATTCTGTTTCATCACCCACCAACTTTTTCAAAGCTACTAAGGGAAACTATCTAAATCTAAAGAACTCATGACTCAACAGGTTAGGGTGCTCACTCAGGAAGGCTGAATAGCAAGTAGTTAACCTTCTTTCTTTGGTGGTGTCTTTCCCAAAAAACCCAGTGTCCTTCTCTGAGGCCCCACTTAAAAAACCATTGCTACATATGGTTTCTTACTAACACTACCTGTCAGCAGCTTGGGTATGTTTTGTTTTTTGCTTGAAGTCCACTAATGAGTGAGTACATCCCCTGCTTATCTTCCTGGGTTTGTGATACCTTGCTCAGGATAATATTCTCCAAATCCAATCATTTGCCTGCAAATTTTAGGATATAATTTTTTTCCTACTGCTGAGTAGTACTCCATTGTGTAGATGTACCATAGTTTGTTAATCCATTCTTCACTTGATGGGCATCTAGGTTGTTTCCAGATTCTTGCTATTATGGATAATGTTGCTATGAACATAGTTGAGCTAATGCTTTGGAATGCGAATGTGCATCCTAAGGGTTATATGCACAATAGTGATATTGCTGGATCCTGGGGGAGATTGATTCCCAGTTTTCTGAGAAACTGCCATACTGCATTCAAGAGTGGCTGAACAAGTTTACACTCCCACCAACAATGGAGGAGTGTTCCCATTGCTCAACAACCTCTCCAGCATAGGCTGTCATCTATGTCTTTTACCTTAGTCAATCTGACAGTTGTAAAGTGGTATCCCAAAGCTGTTTTGATTTACATTTCTCTGATGGCTAAAGATGTCAAGGACTTTTTCAAGTGCCTTTCAGCCATTTGTAATTTTTTTTGCTGAGAATTCCCTTTTTTAGTTCTGAACCCCATGTTTTGATTGGGTTATTCAAGGTTTTGGGCTCTAGTTTCTTGAGTTCTCTATATATTTTAGAGATCAGTCCTCTGTCACTTGTAGGATATTTCCCACTATTTTTTTCCTGTCAAGTTCAGTGTGGCTGGGTTTATGTTGAGGTCTTTGTTCCACCTGGATTTGAGTTTCATACAGGGTAATAGGCTTGGATCTATTTGCATTTTTGTACACCCTACCTTTCCGCTATGCCCACACCATTTGTTAAAGATACTATCTTTTTTCCATTTAATATTTTGGGCCTTTTTATCAAAGATCAGGTGTTCACAGGTTTTTGGGTTAATATTGGGATCTTCAATTCAATTCCACTGATCCATAAGTCTGTCTTTATGCCAGTACCAGGCTGCTTTTATTACTGTAGCTCTATAACTTGAAGTTGGGGATGGTGATGCCTCCTGAGGTTCTTTTTTTGAGCAAAATTGTTTAGCAATACTGGCTTTCCTGTTATTCCAAATGAAGTTAAGTATTGTTCTTTCAAAGTCTGTAAAAAATTGTGTTGGTATTTTGATGAGAATTGCTTTGAATCTGTAGATTGCTTTTGGTAGAACTGTCATTTTTACTATGTTGATCCTACCTATCCAGGAACATGGGGGAGCTTTTCATTTTCTGATATCCTCTTCAATTTCTTTCTTCAATGATTTAAAGTTTTTTGTCAAAAAGATCTGTTACATCTTTGGTTATAGTTTCTCCAAGGTATTTAATGCTATTTGCAGCTATTATAAAGGGTGCCGTTTCCCTTATTTCTTTTTCAGCCCTTTTATCTTTAATGTATAGGAGGGCTACTGATTTCTTTGAGTTACTCTTGTATCCTGCTACATTGCTGAAGGTATTTATTAGCTATAGAAGTTCCCTGGTAGAATTTTGTGGATTAAAAATTCTATCAAGTATCATGTTGATGTAATCATATCATCTGCAAATAGAGATAGTTTTGCTTCTTTTCCAATTTGTATCCCTCTAATCTCCTTTCATTCTCTTATTGCTTTAGCTAAAATTTCGAGAACTATATTGAATAGATAAGGGGAGAGAGGACATCCTTGTATAGTTCCTGATTTTATTGGGATTGCTTTGAGTTTTTCTCCATTATGTTTGATGTTGGCTGTCAGCTTCTTGTAAATTGCTTTGGTTATAATTAGATAATCTCCCCATATTCCTGATGTCTCCAGGACTTTTATCACAAAGCAATGTTAGATTTTGTCAAAGGCGTTTTTTCAGTATCTAAGGATTTGATCATGTGGTTTTTTTCCTTCAGTTCGCTTATATGATGAATGACATTTACGGTTTTTCATATGTTGAGCCATCCCTGCATTTCTGGGATGAAGCCTACTTGATCATGGTGGGTGATATTTTTTAGATGTTGTTGTATGTAGTCTGCCAGTTTTGTTGAGAATATTTATATCAATATTCATGAGGGAAACTGGTCTGTAATTCTTGTTCTTTTTTGCATCTTTGAGTGCCTTTGTTTTTAGGGTAATCGTGGCCTCATAAAAAGAGTTTGGCAATATTCCTTCATTTTTTACTGTATGAAACAGTTTTAGGAGTATTGATATTAGTTCTTCTTTGAATGTCTGGTAAAATGCTGAAACCATCTGGACCTGGGATTTTTTTTTTTTTTTTTTTTTTTTTAAACTTGGGAAGCTTTTAATGTCAGTTTCAATTTCCTTTAGAGTTATAGGTCTGTTTAGGTATTTAATCTTATCTTGATCTAATTTTGGTAAGTGGTACCTGTCTTAAAGCTGTCCATTTCTTCTAGGTTTTCCATTTTGTATTGATTACAGATTTTCAAATTATGACCTGGTAATTCTCTGAATTTCCTGGAGGACTGTTGTTATGTCCCCCTATTCATTTCTGATTTTGTTCATTTGGATACTCTCTCTCTCTCTGCTTCATGAATCGTTTGGATAAGAGTTTATCTATGTTGTTGACCTCAAAAAACAACTCTTTGATTCATTGATTTTTTTTTGTATTGGTCTTTTTGTTTCAATTGTATTGATTTCAGCTCTAAGTTTCATTATTTTCTGCTCTCTACCCCTTCTCTAGGATTTCTCTAGGTTTTTCATATAGGCATCTAGTGCTATGAATTTTCCTCTTAAAACTACTTTCATTGTTTTCCATAAGTTTGGGTATGTTGTGGATTCATTTTTGTTAAATTCTAGGAAGTCTTTGATTTCTTTCTTAATTTCTTTCTTGACCCAGAGGTAGTTCAGTTGTGGGATGTGTAGTTTCCATGATTTGGTATGCTTTCTGTAATTTTTGATGTTGTTGAACTCTAACTTTAGGCTGTGGTGGACCGATATGATAAAAGGAATCATTTCCATTTTTTTTAATCTATTGATATTTGCTTTATAATTATGTGGTCAATTTTAGAGGAATTTCCATGTGGTGCTGTGAAATAGGTATATTCCTTTGTGTTTGGGTGGAAGCTTCTGTAAATAACTATTAAATCCATTTGCATCATAACCTCTGTTAGACCCCTTATTTCTGTTTAGTCTCTGTCTGGTTGACCTATCCAAGGGTGAAAGTGGAATATTGAAGTCTCCCACTTTTAGCACGTGAGAATTGATGTGGGATTTGAGCTTTAGTAGTGTTTCTTTTTACAGATATAGGTGCCCTTATATTAGGGGCATAAATATTCAGGATTGAAATATCATCTTGATCAATTTTTCCTGAGATGAATAAGTAATGTCCATCCTGGTCTCTTCTAATTGATTTTAGTTTGAAGTCTACTCATTAGATATTAGGATGGCAACACCAGCTTTTTTCTTAGGGCCATCTGATTGGAAAATCTTTTCCCAACCCTTTACTCTGAGCCTGTGTCTGTCTTTGTGGTTGATGTGTGTTTCTTGTATGCAGCAAAAGGATGACTTTTGTTTTTGTGTCCATCATGTAAGTATGTGTCTTTTTATAGGTGAATTGAGTCCTTTGATATTAAGGGATATTAGTGATGGCTGATTGTTATTTCCTATTATTTTTGGTGGTAGCTTGTATGTCTTTCCTTTCTTTGGGCTTTTCTTTTGTAGGATTATTGATTGTTTTTGGTTTCATGGGTATATCTGGGATTCTTAGGTTGCAGTTTTCCCTCTAATGCTGAAGTGCCAGATTGGTAGACAGGTATTGTTTAAGTGTGGTTTTGTCATGAAATATCTTGTTTACTCCATCTATGGTGATTGATAGTTTTGCTGAGTATAGTAGTCTAGGTTGGCAGCCATGCTTTTTCAGTGTCTGTATAACTTCTGACCAGGACCTTCTCACTTTCATTGTTTCCATTGAATAGTCAGGTGTTATTCTGATGGGTCTGCCTTTATAGGTGAGTTGACCCTTTTCTTTTGTGGCTCTTTAAATTTTCTGTTTGTTCTGTTTTTTTTTTTGGCTTGATTGTTATGTGGCCAGCAGACTTTTTTAGGGATTGGGTTAAATCTATTTGGTGTTCTGAAAGCTTCTTGTATCTTTATAGGTATTTTCTTCTTTAGGTTGGGAAAGTGCTTTTCTATGATTATATTGAATACATTATCTATGCCTTTGAGCTGGTATTCTTCTCCTTCTTCTATTCCTATTATTCTCTGGTTAAGTCTTTTCATGTTGTCATAAATTTCCTGAACATTTTGTGTTATGGCTTTTTTGTTTAGTGTTTTCTTTGACTGATGTATCTATTTCTGCTATTGAGTCTTCCACTCCAGAGATTCTCTCTTCCATCTCTTGGACTTTGTTGGTTATGCTTGTGTTTGTAGTTCCAGCTCTTTTCTTCAGATTTTCTATTTTTACCTTGACTCATTCTGTGCCTGTTTTATTGCTTCTATTTCTTTTTTTTTTAATTTCTTTTTTTTAAAATTTTATTTACTTATTTTATTTGCCTTAGTGTTTGCCTGGAACTGGGAGCTGTAACTACAGATAGTTGTGAGCTGCCATGTGGGTGCTGGGAATTGAACCCAGATCCTCTGGAAGAGCAGTCAGTGCTTCTAACCACTGAGCCATCTCTCCAGCCCCTTATTGCTTCTATTTCAATCTTTTAGTTCCTGGAATGTTTCTTACTTTTATTTGGTTTTCCTTTTCTTGTTTTTATGTTTGTTTGTTTTCTTTCAAGGATTTATTAATCTCTTCCATTTTTTGTTTATATTTTCTTCTATTTCTTTAAAAGAATTTTTTATATCCTCTTTTAAGGATTCTATAATCTTCATAAAGGTGTTTTTGATGTTTCCTTCTGTTTCTTCTTCATTGCTCTGTTCAGGTCTTGCTGTTTTAGAACCACCAGTTTTTTCTGGTGTTGCCTTGTTGTTCTTTATATTGCTATATGTATTCTTACAGTGGCAACTGTCCATTGCTTCAGTGCTTCACACTTAGTTCTGTGTCAGTTTTGGCTAGAGGGCTTGTGTGTCTCCTGTCTGCTCTGAGCAAGGGGTCTGCACAATCTCTGACTCTGCTCTGGACATGATTCTGCACCTGATTGTCTATGATGGTATATCTCATCCTGCAGGCAGGGACTGGCTGTGGGAGGTCCTCTTCTGTTAGGGGTCGCTGGGGAAGGTCCCTCCCAGGTAAAGCCTAGCGACTATCTCCTAGCAAGAGTCTGAGATCAGAACCTTAGGTATGACCCTGGCCCTGGAGAGGGGTTCTCTGGACGGGCAGCCCAGGAGCTGGAATCTGCTCACCTCTGATTCCACTCTGGACACAGCTCTGTGTTTCAAAGGTGTCAGTCTAGAAGTAATTTTTAAATTTATGTTTGTAGAGGCTTAATATTAAGAATTTGTATTGTATTTCTGAAAAGACTTTCAATACTGGCTTTTTTTTTTTTTTTTTTTTTTTTTCAATACTGGCTTTTGAACACTGTTGGAGAATTTTGGTGATCAAGTAAATGTATTTTGAAATGTGAGGCAATAAGGTGACTTCAGAGGTAAAAAACAGGATGCTATGATTTAAAGAAGTATGTTTCAGTGTCAAGTTGATAAAAGTGGTGTTTAGGGTGGTTAATTTTTATTGTAGCTTGACTGGATTTAAAAACATGCTGGAACTATAACTACTATCTATGAGGGTGCTTCCGGAAAAATTTCCTTTGAAAAGGGAAGACCTACCTCAAGTATATGCTGCAGATACTTAACCTAAACATGGACTTAGGTTCTACGCTGAATAAGAAGGATAAATTGAGCTGAATACCAGCTTCTGTCTGTTTTAAGACTGTGAGTATCATGTGACCAGCTGCTTCTTCACACTCCTGCTGCCACACCTTCCCTGCCAGAATAGACTGTACCTTCAAACTGTAAGCCAGAATGAACCCTTGTTTCTTTACATTATTTGGTAAGGTTATTTATTTATTTATTTATTTATTTATTTATTTATTTATTTTAGAAGAACAAGTATAGTGACTAGTAAATGCATCCTCAACTGCATGATAGCCATGATCATTCTGCCCTCTAGTCTGGAGCTTGATAAGTAGATCCTTATTAAAGAGTCTAGAAAACAATTCTGCTACTGTGTTTTCAGAGACATTAAAATGTAAGAGAGGATGTACATTTTTTTTCATATTTTATGAGGTCATTATGTTGATAGGTGGAATTTATGAACTTAGATAGGGATTACTGCCACAACCTTATTTTTCCAAAACTAGTGCTAATCATTGTTCTAGTAAGTTACTGGGTTTTCTTTCCACAGTCTTTGGATTTGCTAATCTTTATGCTGACATGTCAAATTTTCTCTGCTCAGTGTATTCTCTACCATTCAACTTTTGTTATTGATGGGCCTGATCTTGTTTTCTACTATTTTATAAATTTATTTTTTAACATTGTTTGTTATTTCAGTAGAATTTTCACTCAGTAGGATTTGAGGAGAGCATAAAATAAGATACTTGCATTGTCTTCACCATCTTTACTGAAACACTTTGTAATCTGGTGGCAGTTTCTCAGGCCTATGATCCCTCTATCCTGTTAATAATGTAATGGTCACAGTGGCATGCTTTATCTTCATCTTCAGTATTTGAAAAGACTATCATTTCTCTTCTCTGTTTTCAAGTCTTCAATCTTTCCCTATTCCCTTTATATTATCTTTGCAACTGATTACATTTATGAGGAATATATTTTATGGCAGTATCCTTTATTTCCTTTATGCATTATGCTTTTCCCTAAGAAGAAACTGAAAGCAGGGGCCAGAGAGCAGAACATTTTAAATTATATTACACTTTCATTGATAACATGTGAACAATTTCTCCCACACAGTGAAGAAATGACAGGCTGTAAATTACATGGTGTGATTTAAAGCAGATGGAAAATCAGTCTGTATCAATGCATCCTTCTGCCAGGGCATGGCTGTGCATTTTTTCAGAGTTTCTAATTCTCTGCAGAGCATCTGGTTAATAGCATGTAGGCTTTTGTTCTGTGAAACTAGATACTATAAAAAAGAAACTCCAGGGAGCACATGGAGGAAGGTCCCTTTCCAACCCACTAGTGCTTAGTGTGAAGAAATACCTAGCCTCTTTCATCAGAGTCATAAAATGAAGGACAAAAACTCCCACCCATTCTTAAGATACTACCCATTGTCACTATAGAACTCATAAGCAGAGAGTAAATGGCTTTCTTCTAACAAATAATAAGATATGATTTAATTTTTCTGAATTTTGTATTACATTTGCATAAGGGAGGAAAAACACATTCGTCTAGATAAGTTTTAATAAAAAAAAATTCGCTATAATGCCCAAGCTGCAAACCACAACCACTGAACAGCTTGGGATCTGATACACCCTGGACTGACTCCTTGGATCCCACTCCCTCTAGAGGAACACCTGACTCAGTCTTGAGGTTGGGGCGAGAAAACTGGATCTGCCATGAGTGGAGACTGAACTAAACTATATTGGGACAGTAGGACCATGGGACTGCCTGCTGCTTGCCCAGGGAGGGGAAGGGGAGTTGTGGAGAAGAGAGAATGAACTGATGTGTTGGGAGGGGGAAGAGACCTTGAGTAAGGATATACAAGGATAGAAAGTGTGACTTCTTTGTTCATAATAATAATAATAATAATAATAATAATAAATTCGCTATATAAGAAAAGTTATTTCTCAAAGGGACTTCAAAGAAATGAAAAAAAAAACTGTTCATGAAGTAACAGTGAGGATTTTTCTATAGGAGACAATTCACACAGCAGCAACAGTAACAGCAATCATTTAATCATAGATATCAGTCCACACTGATAAAGGTCTCCATTCAGGTGGAGAAGGAGGCCAACCATGGCTGCAGGTCACAGACTGTCTCTGGTTCTGCTTTGCTACTTTTTTTATTATTATCTTGACCCGCAACCCTTCCCCACTCAGATTTAGCTACTATCCACACAAATACCTAAACTTTCCAGAAGTAAAAAGATCAAATGATAGTGTTTTGAGTTTTGAAAACAATCACTGACTAAGAGAATACAAGATAACACTTCACAGGTCTTAGAAATTTCAACACTGGGTTTGAGTATTGCCAGTATTCTTATATACATTTGCAAATTTTCCCCCAGATAACATCTGTTTGTAAGGTAGAATAAATACTTAATGCTATCATCTTGTCTATTTATGCATATAATCAATGCAGAAAAAAAAACCCTTGAATTTTCTGCAAGTACTTTCCTGGCATGTAATAAAGTGGCTGTCTGCTTTCTTATTGAGGTCCTTGGATTATAGACAAGTGTCCTTACTTAGACCTCCTCCTCATTGTACCTTTCACACTACTGTCCTTTTTGCTGATGAATTTACCATTCACCATGGTACCTAATGCCCTAGGGAAGTATACTGTCTAGATTTCTTAAAGGCAAAAAGGTTTTGGTGAAGAACCCCTGTGTCCTAGATAAGATTCACTGAAGCATGAGTTTGGCTGTTGTTCTTAGGTACAATATAAGCAAATCAACAGTATATGTTAAAGTTCCTTTTTATAGAAATAGATGTTAAAACAAGTTTTTATACCTATTTAGTGTTTGCTGAAACTTTATAGACTATGACTTTACTGTGAATAACAAGAACAGACTCTAAGCATAAATAAGGAAGGACCAGGCCACTAATCGGAATCCTTTACTAAGAAACTTACACTAAGTAGCTTTTCTTGAAGTACATCTCACCATCTATGGGCTAATTCTTCCTCTTCAGCCTTACCCAGAAAATTATGTCTTTATTTTTCAAATTCCTTCAGATTTAAAACTTTTGGTTGCTATTGAGCAAAGAAAGAACTTGCCTAATTATTTAGAAAGCTGGGGTATTATGCAAGATATTTAGAAACTTTCTGACAAAGTTGAAAATTGGTATGTTTTCTTTTAAATAGCTGGGTCTGGTGGGGCCCACCTTTAACCCTAGCACTGGGAGAAGCCTAGGGATTTGGATCTTTATGAGTTTGAGGACAGTCTGATCTACATAGTGAGTTTAAGGACAGCCAGGGCTACATAGAAGGAACCTGTCTCAAAAATACAAAAATAACTAAATAAATGAATAAGTAAATAGATTAATGTAGAATAAGTAATGATTTACTCTAAGGATATGTAATAAACAAACAAGACCAACATGGTAAAAACATGAATGCTGAGCAATGGGGATAGTGTAGTAGTGAAGGCCCACTGAAGGAAGGGGGCTGAATTGGCCAGTGCAGATGTCAGCAAGGGTACAAAAGCTAACTGTGGAAATGTAGCAGAGTTTGCCATGTCATTGATTGAGCAAGAAGTGTGGATTTAATAAGCAGGAACATTAAACTTGCTTCCTTATTTGTTTTTTTTTATTATTTTAGGATGATTTCTCTAGTTAGAATGTGAAGAATGAATTAAGTTCATTGAAAGAACTAAATAGTATTGTAAGAGAGAATCATTATATTGTGTTCTAACACTGTCATGTCAAATCAATGAAAGAAATGCATAAGATATCATATGGTTCTACAGGCCTTTGAATTTAGGATGTCAACCACTACCTGGATATTAAAAGTCACATAAAAGGAAAAAGCTTGAGTGATCCCCAGGGTTCATTCATTTTAGTTGTCTATGCTCCCAGATTTCCCAAGTTTCATGTGCAAGTATTGTCTAAGCAACCATGACATGTGAAATAATAGAAAAAAAGAAACAAAATAGTGGCTTGAAAATGAGCCCCATCTATTAGAACAGAAACACAGATGTTGTGTAGTACACGTAGCAGCAGGGAATCAAGCCATCGGTCATTTGTAAAATTTAGATGATTGACATGGTATTTTATCAATCTAATAGTATATGATTCTGTAAATTACTGTGAATTGGAGAATAGCACTGAGGTGTTTTCAAGTTTGGTAGTGAGTTTTTGTGTTGATGATATTCTAAGCAATGTAAAGCAAAACAAAAATAGACTGTCAGCTGGAAGGGTGCTTAGTTTACAGGCCAGATAATGTATTAACAGAAGATGCCACTTTCAAAATGATGAGCCTGAGCTGGCATCCTATATTCTCAGTCACCCTGCATCAGTTCATTGATAATTAAAAAAGGCAAATGTGCCTTAAGTCAGGTTCCATGGAAACAAGGGGACATAAAAACTTGTATACACAAAGTTCATAAGAGAATGAACTCTCACAGTGTACTCTGCACAATTGCATGGCATTTTGAGAAGCGGAATTCTCAGGCCAAAAGGAAAACTTAACCTATATTGATTTAAAATTAAAGACTAGCATGGTGGCACATGCCTTTAATCCCAGCACTCAGGAGGAAGAAGCAGGTGGATTTCTATGAGTTCAAGGCCAGCCAAATCTACAGAGTGAGTTTCAAACCAGCTAGAGCTTTTGCAAAGAGAAAAACCCTGTCTAGAAAAACAAACAAAATCAACATCTCAGATAATAGTGTGTGTGTGTGTGTGTGTGTGTGTGAGAGAGAGAGAGAGAGAGAGAGAGAGAGAGAGAGAGAGAGAGAGAGAGAGAGAGAGAGAGGAGAGATCTATGTATTATTCTGGTTTTAACAAAGATCCTGTCTTGCATACCTCAATACCTCATATCACCTTGTACTCAAGGTGGGCTGCCCTTATTAGATTTGTTGATTTAATTTGGCAGATTCTCCCTTACATGGAAAATAATATGAAAGGATAGCCGTTTGGATGACACATAAAACAACCCTTGCAGCAGCTGGGATGTTGGGCATTTCAATGCTGACAGAGAGATCTGGATGGACATCACAGGAAAAGGAAAAGCTAGGTTAGAGATGAAGCCTTCAAGGTGTTTTTAACCTCTGATAGCCCACCCCTGCACATTCATTTTCAGTCCCATGTCTATTGTAGAGCCACTCATGCTGCATAGCTGAAGGGCTTCATGCTTTCTTGCTGATATTGATGTATTCTGTTCACTTATTAATTTGAATTTAAGCAAATACCTCTTTCTATCAGGACTAAATATTCAAAAATAAGTGTGCTATATAACAACAATAACTTATTGACAAAATTGTCTGATTAACATTTGATAGATTATAAAATTGTATCATGATTCCATGTTATAAACAACTAAAGAGGCTTGCCATGTAAGCCTGACAAAGCTGAGTTCAGTTCTGGAATCTACATGATAGTAGAGAAAAAAGTCCTGCAAGTGATGCCCTGACCTCCACAAGCTCAGCGGCATGCATGTACAAATTTGTGGGTAACAAACACACACACATACACAGGTACACACAGGCACACAGACATACACATTCACACACACATACACACACTTATACATACATGCAATTTATACACAATAAATGTAAAAAATTAGAAGGGTGAAATATTATCTACCTACATGAAATAAAATGATGGATATTTTTAAAACAAGATAAAGTCAATCCATAAGGCAATTATGTGAAGCTGTATGACCCACATTTAACAGACTATTATTAACACAATATCATTAAACATAGATTAAGACTAGGTTCATTGACAGACACAGGTGGTTTTTCCAGTCAGGAAGTTAAACCTAACAAGAAAGAAAGTAATAGAAAAAAACATTCTCATATGTGTTTATAGAAAAGTTAAAAGACTGATTCTATTTACTGCTGGAGGCAAGGGGGATAGGAATGTTTTACCTTTTTACTGATTTTTAATATGGCAAATGTCATGTTTCAAATAGTTTCCATTAACAATTTTTTCTTGTGACATAATATTTACACATTTTTGTGAGATACATAATTATAATTTGGTCTATGCATACAGTATAGTGACCAAGGTAAGGTTACTGGTACTTCCATCTTTGAATATTTATTATCTCATGTGCTGGGAAACTAGGCTTGTTTTCTAGTTATTTCTAAGAACATAGTTTGTTGTATTCTACAGTTTATTGGAAATAAACTCTAATTTCTGGTCTCTATGTGTGTTTTGGTGACCTTCCTACACTCTGTCCCCTCTCTCTTATGCTCTTCTCAGGCTCTAATGACCACTGTTACAGTCAATTCTACTAGAAGATTGACTTTATAGTTTCTGCAGTAGATAAAACATTTGGAATCTGATCTGTCTTTCTGTGTCTGGCTCATGTTGCTTAACAGTGATTTCTAGTCCATCTGTGCTGCTTCCTATGACAGTGTTTTATCATTTTATGGATGAACAGTGTGTGTGTGTGTGTGTGTGTGTGTGTGTGTGTGTGTGTGTGTGTGTGTCTGTGTGGCATTCTTCTTATCCATCCATCCACTGGTTGAAGTTTATATTGTTTCTGTATTTATCTTCTATCAGCAGTACTGAAATAAACATGAGGCATTTCAGTGTTGTGTTGATACATCATTTTCATGTCCTTCAGAGATATAGTAGTATTTATGCATCCTAAGGTATTTCAAAGTGATTGCCAAACCACTTCTACAACAGCTGCTAATTTATACTCTCACTGTGAGTGTGTGAGTTCCAAGTATCCTCATCAGACTTTGTTAGATTTGATTTTGATGCAGGCATTCTAGCTGATGAGAGATAATATCATTATAGGTTTGAAATGCAATTCTCTGGTACTTAGTAATATTGAACTTTTATTTTCATGAGTTTATTTTCCCATGCAAATGTCTTTTATATTCATGAGCCCTTCTTTTTAAAACTACTTTGTTTCTTCGTACATTGTGCTCAATACTTATTTACAGGAATCTTCTATTGTTCTCTCTTTACAAGGATTCCAATAACTTTACCAGAGAATAATGTTGAACACAGATGGTTCCTGGAATTCATAGAAATAAAGATACTATATTGTTCAATCTCTGACTATTGTATCTCTGTTGGGTATAATAATAGAGAGGCATTCCTTTTAATAATAGAATCTAGAAGTGAAGGTGACTGAGTGAACCATGGCTCACCCTTTTTTTTAATTGTTGCAAGCAAATGTGGCGACACATGATTGACTAAAGCTCTGTGGTGTTATGTGAGAAGGAATGATGATCTTTAAGACCTTATTCTGATTCATCATTTCTCCTCCCTGATAGCTAGGCAATGGTAACAATTGAGACCTGGATTGGAAACCTATCCACATAAAGTACATCTATTTTAGATTTCAAATGTTAACAATTTTTTTGGAAAATAAAGATGGTAACTAGAAGTGAGATGATTCATGAAGAACAAAAAAGGATTATATGTAACATGGACAATGTAGCAGATGGAAAAATTCATAAATATTGTGAGCTGTGAAACTGACAAATGTCACTATGCTGTGGCAAATGTTCAGAAATGCTGCTGTGCCATAGCTTGGAAGGCAAGCCATGTGCTTCTCAGCCTGTGTTTCTGAAAATTTAGTCGACATAATTCCAAATGCTTTTGCAGTTCTTGCTTCTCAGACTTCAGTAAGTAACTGTAGGAAGGAAAGCAGTGCAAACATGAGTTTGCTGCTCTTCCTGAGGACTGGAGTTCACATCCCAGCACCCACATCAGACAGCTCCCAATTGCCTGTCACTCCAGTTCCTGGGGACTAGAATGCCCTTCTAGCCCTGCAGGCTAGTTACCTGCACACATGTCGCATACATAGCCATGCGTGGGTCTTCCTTTCCACTGAGGTCATTGCCACTAGCCCCACAATGCAAAGAAGCAGAAGCAGCTAGCAGGGTTTAGATAGCTGTGAGCATGATGGAAAGAACTGGGAGTCAGCTTCAGAGAGACAGCTTATTTTTCTGTTGAGGAGGTGTAAGGAATAGAATGGTTCTTAGAGTCAAGTGTGTGAAGTACTGATTGGTCATGGCACAGCATCTAATTATCAAATGGGCAGGAGGAAAGAGCTGCACTTATGTGTTGAGTCATACAGCATTTGCAGAGAGCTCTGTGCAGAGTCATCCTCCAAATAAAGTCAGGCATCTGAGCTTAGGAACACTCTCCAATTACGGTAAGTGGAGAAGAGGAGAAGAGGAATCCCCGCTGAGAAAGGGAGTCCTCCATTTTACTCCAGTCTCAGAGAGTTAGATCCCAACATGGTGGGCTGCAATCTTAATAGCAGGGGTTCTCCAACAGAAATGTACATATACATACTCGCATAAATAAAAATAAATCTGAAAAAAAAACAAACAACGAAATTGGCCAGTCTTCTCATGGGGGCCAGCAAAAAGAGTTCTTCTACTGCAGACCTTGATCACTGATAAACCCTTGAACCTTCAGAACTTCACTGAGTCAAAGAAGGTGAGATAGAAGACTATCCCACCCTAATTGTGGAACATGTGCCAGCTCATTCTTAGGTTTGTGAGAAAGCTAATGTGCATTGATGTTCAAGGCAATACAGTGGAAGACAGGGAAAATAAGGCATGAAGGAGTCATACCTGAATTTTGCAAACTGTGGGACCCAGAGAAGTAAAGCAAGAAACTTAGCCAACAGCTGGAGACATCTCTGATTTGTGCCATTAGGCTTTTGTAACTACACTCAACACTGTTCCCCAGTACTTTCCATTTCAATGCTTACTTCATTATGGTTCTATAATTTCCACTATTTAAATATATTTAAGCATTGGGAAGGGAGGGGTAAATATTACCATATTTGATTAAAAGATTTCTTGCCATTGAATAACCAAAATCATATATAATAGAAATAGAAGCACAGCACAGAATCCTGGAAATTGAGGCTGGATGCACTAAATACCTGAAGAGTTGCAGAACAAGAATGAAGAATTGGAAGATTATAATTGCTCACAGTATGTATTTCTTTTTTTTAGTGTTCTCTTTAAGGATGATTCTGATGTTTCTAAACTAGGCTACATTTTATCTGGATTCCTTATCAATAAACAACATAGTCAGTCAGTCTCCCTATTCACTGTAATAGCAAATTGTGAGTTTATAAAAATATTGGCTAATTGTGCAAGGGGTTAATATATGCAACCTTCAGATCATCTCTTAAGAGATGCTTTTGAGGGATCTTTTCTTCTTTTTTATTGACCACAAGTTGACAAAAATTACTGTGAAGGGATGATGTTGAGAGAGATGGCCATTCTCAGCCTATTATGGATGACTCTGGGTGCTGGGCTGAGAACAGAATATAAATTAGCAAATATGGAAACAAGGCAATTAGAATATATTCTATGAATGTACACATGAGTGTAAGATAGTTTGAACACGAGTAAAGCAATGTGATTCTGAAAATATTTGGATTTTTTTAATCCAACAGGATTGGTGTATTAGAAAAGAAGTGTGACAGAATAGATAAAAGAGTGTTTAAGTGATGTTTCTAAGCCTTTTTGGCGTAAACAGTAATTCAGAATTATCATCATCTGAGTAGTGGAAGAACACAGGTGAAGATGTGTAAGAAGGAATTATCAGAAGTTCTTATTCATCCATAGAGTTAAAGACACATGTTCGACTAATGATTTGGAGTAACAACACAAACACATATACTTACACACTTATGCACACATATACACATTGATTTTATCCAGTTATTTTATTATATTTCTTATTTCAAGTTTTTTTTTTAACATACTCACCACTGTTTCCTCTCCCTTTCCTCTTACCAGTCATCCCCCAGCTTTTTCCCAAACCATCTCCCCATCCATTCCTCAGAGAGGGTAGGGATTCCTAGGGTTAGTCAATGCAATCTGGAATATCAAGCTGAGGTGGGACCAAGCCCCTCTCCTCAATATCAAGGCTGAATAAAGTGTTCCCCTGAAAGAAATGGGCTCCACAATAAGCCAGTTCATGTACTAGATAAATTATGGTCCCACTGCTAGAGGCCTCATAAACTGCCCATAACATTCAATTGTCATCCACATTCAAAGGGCCTGGTTCAGTCCCAAACAGGTTCCCCAGCTTTCAATTCAGAGTCAATGAGCTCCCAAAAGCTCAGGTAAGCTGTCTCTGAGTTTTCCAATCATAATCTTGATCCCTTTGCTCATATAATCTCTCCTCTCTTAAACTGGACTGGGAGTTCAATATAGTGCTTAGCTGTGAATCTTTGCATCTGCTTCCATCAGTTGCTGGATAAAGTTTCTATAATGAGAATTATGGTGGTCAACAATTTGATTATAGGGGAAGGTCAATTTGGGCACCCTTTCCATGATTGCTTGTAAACTTATCTGGGGTCATCTTAGTGGGTTCTTGGGTATTTCCGTAGCACTATGTTTTTCTCTAACCTCACAATGGCTCCCTCCTTCCAGGTACCTATTTTGTTGTTCTCTCTCTTTGCCCCTCCCACAGCTCAACCATCTCATTCTCTCATGTTCTCTTTTCACCTCCCCTTACCTCCTCACCACTATGGTCCCAATTTACTCAGGATATCTTCTATATTTCTCTTTCCCAGTGGGGTCCATGGATGGACATCCTTGCTTCTCAGTGGTTGTAGATTGGACCATCATTATCCTTTGCTTCACGTCTAAAATTCACTTGTGAGTGAGTACATATCATATTTTTCTTTCTGGGTCTGTGTGACTTCATTCAGAATAATATTTTCTAGTTCCATCAACTTGCTTGAAAGTTTTAGGATATTATTATTATTATTATTGTTACTCTTCAATAGTACTCATTTTTTAATCCATTCTTCAGTTGAAGGGCATCTAGATAATTTTCATGTTCTGGCTATTACAAATAATGCTGCTATGAACATAGTTAAGCTAATGTCCTTGGTGTAAGATGTATCTCTGATGATGGCTGAGCAAGATATTAATCTATAAGCATATCATAATGCTATTAGGAATCATTTTATTGCTATTTTTATTTAGCATAATAGTAGAATTTCATTTTCTTCTAGGTCTGCAGGCTATCCAGTCACAGGTCAAGCAGTGTTGGGTATTGGTTCCATTTCATGGACTGGACATTAATTCCAATCAATTAATGGATGGTTACTCCACAACTTTTGTGCCATTATTGTATCAGCATATCATACAGACAAGTCACAGTTGTAGATTGAACAGTTTGTAGTGGAGTTGGTGTTTTCTTTTTTCCTCTAGTAACCTCCAGAGTATCTTCTGGTACTAGCAATAATAATCAGAATAGCTGAAGGCTCCAGGTAGCCACCAGTTCAACTTTGCTGCGTTTAATGAGTTATGTAGGTGTTATCTTAAGTAAGAAGGCCTTGTCTTTAGTATTTAGAAAAGCAACCAATAGCCTTGGAAATAGTTGAATTGTTTGGGAGTTTCTATGGGGCTCCTTTGGTAAGCAATCCAATTAGATATCCCCTACTCCTGTCAACAGAGGTTTTATTTGGTGTTGAGAGTGGTCTAGTTGCATTTCTAAGACAGATTTCTTTTGTGATGTGATTTAGCTCTATGTGTCTCTCTTCTCTGTCTCTCTTTCTCTCATACACTTATAGAGACATATATCTAAGATTCTGCTACAGTGGTTTTCATATGATCCCTCAATGATTCTTAGTGTGAGCTGTGCTTAGCCACATTCCATTTCTTATCATCTCTTCCCTTTCCTGATCGATTTAGCCCTCCAATTCCAGGCTTGTCTTTCTGTCTCTTTATAACTATATGTTCTATTTTCCCTGCCTTAAGACTTTTTTCACCTCTTTTAGTCACTTTCCCTGTACCTAACCTCTGTGATTATATTATAAATGGTAGCAATTGAAGACTTACAAGATAACATTCACATTTAAGAGAATACAAACCATATTTATCCTTTTGGGTTTGGGTGACCACACACAAGCAGATTTTTTTCCTAGTTCCAAATACATACTTTTAAATTTAGTGATGTCAGTTTTTAGTCTACTGACTAGTATTCCATTGTGTAAATATACCACATTCTCATTAGTCATTCATCTGTTCATGTACATTTAGGATGTTTCCAATTTCTGGCTACTATAAATAAAGGAGTAAAAAACATGAATGAACAAGTGTCTCTGTAATAGAAAGTAGAGTCCTTCGTATACATGCCCAAGACTGACATAGATAGGTCTTTCGGTAGATCTACTTTTAGCTTTCAGTGAACAGTCACACTGATTTCCATAGTGGCTGTATCAGTTTGCAGCAATGAAAGAGGCCTCTTCTTGACAGCATGAGCTGTCATATGTTTAATTAATCTTGGCCATTATGACTTGTATAAGATGGTATCTCAAAGTAGTTTTATGTTTGCCATCTGGCTAAGGATGTTGAACATTTCTTTAAGTATTTTTCAGTCATCCGTGTTTTATCTTTTGAGAACTTTTTATTCGATGCTGATTTCATATTTTAAAAAAGGGTCATTTGTTTTCTTGGGTTTCAGTTTTTTTAGTTTTTCATATATTTTAGATCTTAGTCATTTTAAAGGTGTATAATTAGTAAATATCTTTTCCCATTCTGTAGCATACCTACTAGTCTGAATGATGGTGTCTTTTGCCATACAAAATCTTTTCAGTTTCATGAGGTTCCATGTAAATGAAAGTTTCTTTCCTTGCCTGCCAGTGGCCAAATTACTGACATGGAGAGTTAATATGAATTACAAAGACTCAGCCAATAACTCAGGCTTGTTTGAGGTAACTCTTATTTTTAAATTAACTCATATTTATTATTTACATTTTATCATGTGACTTTCTAACTTTTCTCAGTACAACATGCCCACTTGTGTTTTTCTCTGCCTGTTTATGAGTCCAGTTTCTACACTCCTTCCCAGCTCGACCTAGTTTCGCTCTTCTGTTCAATCTCTTCCTGTCTAGTTATGAGCCAGTCAATTTTTTATTAACCAATTAAAGTAATACATATTCACACTGTACAGAAAGATTATTCTTCAGCATTCCTCATTTTGTCTAATTAAAACAGGTTTTTACTTTAACATAGTGAAACTATATAAAAAAGTTAAGAATTACAGTTATAATATCTGTCCATTTATATTTGGCAGGTTCAGAGAGGATATTTTTTACCTTATCTTTGTGACTCTAAAGTTTTGCACCTAATTTATTTTCATCATAATTAGTGAAAACTTGAATTATGACTTTCTAGTCTTCAACTCGGTCAAAGATTCCAGAAAGGTGAAATGTTACAAAGATAGAGATACCAGATGCCTGAACAATCTACCTATGTTCTTCTATAATATTGGAGCATCCAACTCTAGCCTACAGGCTTGGTATGTCTGGCAGACCTTTCTGTGAAGCAGGAATTTTGTGGGACTATCATACCTTGTCTTGGAAAAATTTGGCAGTCACTTTCATGTATGTCCTTCTGGTTGAGTGTGGACAGTATATTGCCAGCAATTGAGGCAGGACAGTTTCTTTGCCAAAATGGCTAGCTTTGCCATAAGGAGATGACAGTTTGTAAAGAGATTTTTATTTTCATTTTTATGTGTTTTAAATCACTTTATTCACCCATTATCTTTTAATGAAATAAGAATTTTTTGCTTAAAGTCCACTAATGAGTGAGTACATGCCCTGTTTATATATGTGGGTTTGTGATATCTCGCTCAGGAGGATATTCTCCCAATCAAACCATTTGCCTGCAAATTTTAGGATATCATTTTTTCTTACTGCTGAGTAGTACTCCATTGTGTAGATGTACCACAGTTTGTTAATCCATTCTTCAGTTGATGGGCATCTAGGTTGTTTCTAGGTTCTTGCTATTACAAATAATGCTGCTATGAACATAGTTGTGCTAATGCTTTTGGAGTGCAAATGTGCATCTTTAGGGTATATGACCAGTAGTTGTATTGCTGGGTCCTTGGGAAGATTGATTCCCAGTTTTCTGAGAAACTGCCATACTGCATTCCAGAGTGACTGAACAAGTTTACACTCCCACCAACAATGGAAGAGTGCTCCCCTTGCTCCACATCCTCTCCAGCATAGGATAACATCTGTGTTTTTGATTTTAGCCATTCTGACAGGTGTAAGGTGGTATCTCAAAGTTGTTTTGATTTTCATTTCTCTGATGGCTAAAGATGTTGAACACTTTTTCAAGTGCCTTTTAGTCACTTGTAATTCTTCTGCTGAGAATATCCTGTTAATTCTGAAGCCTACTTTTTAACTGGGTTACTTAGGGTTTGGGGCTTTAGTTTCTTGAGTTCTCTAAATATTTTAGAGATCAGTTGTCTGTCAATTTTAGGGTTGGTGAAAATCTTTTCCCATTCTGTAGGCTGTCATTTTATCTTAATGACTGTGTCCTTGACTTTACAGAAATTGCTCAGTTTCAGGAGGTCTCACTTATTGGTTGTTTTTCTTAGTGTCTGTGTTACTGGCATTATATTTAGGAAGTGGTCACCAGTGCCGATGTGTTGGAGGGTATTTCCCACTTTCTTTTCTATCAAGTTCATTGTAGCTGGGTTTATGTTGAGGTCTTTGATCCACTTGGATTTAATTTTTGTACATGGTGATAGGCTTGGGTCTATTTGTATTTTTCTATACACTACCATCCAGTTATGACAACACAGTTTGTTGAAGATACTATCTTTTTTCCATTGAATATGTTTGACCTCTTTGTCAGAAATCAGGTGTTCATGGGTGTGTGGTTTAATGTCAGGGCCTTCAATTTGATTCCATTGATCCACAAGTCTATCTTTATGCCAGTACCCAGCTGCTGTTATTACTGTAGCTCTATAGTATAACTTGAAGTCAGGGATGGTGATGCTTCCTGAGGTTCTTTTGTTGAGCAATATTGTTTTGGAAGCCCTGGCTTTCCTGTTATTCTAAATGAAATTGAATATTGTTCTTTCAAGGTCTGTAAAAATTTGTATGAGATTATGATGAGGATTGCATTAAATCTGTAGATTGCTTTTGGTAAGATTGCCATTTTTACTATGCTGATCCTACCTATTCAAGAACATGAGAGATCTTTCCATTTTCTGATATCTACTTCAATTTCTTTCTTCAGTGATTTAAAGTCTTTGTCAAATAGATCTATTACTTTTTTGGTTATAGTTACATCGAGGTATTTAATGCTATTTGCAGCTATTTTAAAGGGTGATGTTTTTCTTATTTATATTTTAGCCCTTTTATCTTTAGTGTATAGGAGGGCTACTGCTTTTTTAAAAATTAATCTCGAATCCTCCTACATTGATGAAGGTGTTTGTCAGCTGTAGATGTTCCTGGTAGAATTTTTGTGGGTTGCTTATTCATACAATCGTATCATCTGCAAATAGAGATCGTTTCACTTCTTCTTTTCCAATTTGTATTCCCTTAATCTCCTTTTGTTCTCTTATTGATTTATCTAAAGTGCCAAGAACTATATTGAATAAGTAATGTCCATCCTGGTCTCTTTTGATTGATTTTAGTTTCAAGTCTACATTGTTAGACATTAGGATGGCAATACCAGCTTGTTTCTTGGGGCCATTTGATTGGAAAATCTTTTCACAACCATTTACTCTTAGCCTGTGTCTGTATTTGGGGTTGAAGTGTGATTCTTGTATGCAGCAGAAGGATGGCTTTTGTTTCTGTGTTCATCATGTTAGAGTGTGTCTTTTTATAGGTGAGTTGAGTCCATTGATATTAAGAGTTATTAATAGTCACTGATTGTTATTTCCTGTTATTTTTGGTAGTAGCTTTTGTGTATTTTCTCTCTTTGGGCTTTTCTTCAGTGGGATTATAAATTGCTTGTGGTTTCTTGGGTATATCTGGGAGCCTTAGGTTGAAGTGTTCCCTCTAGTGCTTTCTGTAGTGCTAGATTCATGGATAAATTTAGTTTTAATCTGTCTTTGTCATGAAATATCTTGTTCACTTTGTCTATGTTGATTGATAGTTTTGCTGGGCATAGTAGTCTGGGTTGGCAGTATGCTCTTTTAGAGTCTGTATAACTTCTGACCAGGATCTTCTTGATTTCATTATTTCCATTAATAGTCCAGTGTTATTCTGATTGGTCTCCCTTTATATGTAAGCTGGCCCTTTTCCTTTGTAGCTCTTAATTTTTTTCTTTGTTCTGTATGTTTTGTGGCTTGATTATTATGTGGCCAGCAGACTTTCTTTGGCGGGGGGGGGGGGTCTAATCTATTTGGTGTTCCTTATGCTTCTTGTATCTTTATAGGCATTTTCTTATTTAGGTTGGGAAAGTTTTTTTTCTATGATTTTATTGAATACATTATCTGTGCCTTTGAGCTGATATTTTTCTCCTTCTTCTATTCCTACTATTTTCAGGTTTGGACATCTCTATGGACTGTGCGAACCTCATCTCCAGAGTGGAGTGAGAGATGGGTGTCTTTGGACTGCACACAGACCCTATGGCCTCACCAGAGTAAGAGGTTGTATAGACTTTTTGCCTAGAGCAGACACACAATCCTTATCGCTGCACTTGACTAAGATCTGACTAAGACCTGACTAAGAGTGAATCAAGAAAGCAATGGGCAGATGCTACCACATGAATACATATAACAATATAAAGAAAAACAGAAGAAGAACTTCTACAACACCAAGACTAGAACAGACCAATGAAGTGGAAACAGAAAGAAACAACATTAAAAACACCTTTATGTAGATTATAGAAGCCTTAGAAAGGATATAAAAAAAACTCCCTTAAAGTAATAGAAGAAAATACAAATAAAAATTGGAAAAGATGAATAAATCTTTGAAAAAAAATCAAGAAAGAGAAAGCCAACAAATGAAAGAAAAATTCCAGAAACTAAAAACTGAAAGAGAAGCAATAAAGAAGGCTCAAAACGAGGCAAAGGAGGAAATAGAGAATCTGAAGAAATGAACTAGAACTACAGATATAAGCATAAGCAACAGAGTCTATGAGATGTAAGAGAGAATCTCTGGAGTGCAAGAATCAATAGTGGAAATAGATAAATCAGTCAAAGAAAACATTAAAACTAAAACAGCCATAGCACAAAACATTCAGGAAGTGGGAGACACCATGCAGAGTTTTTTTCAGTGCTTGTCATCTTCTTTTGAAGCAAATAGGTGCTGTCAGGAGCAGATATGCTCCATCATACAAAACCTTATGTTATTAAAACATTTTAAAGGCCATACTCTGTAGGTCTTTGAAGTGTTTGAAGACTATCAATGTAAATATATCTGTGTGTGACCTTGAAAATATACCTAATGAGTTTGACTATTATAGATGACTATTAATTTGTATGTCTTAATTATACATTATATTTTTAAATGAGCTATAAAAATACAACACCCTAAAAATACTTATAGTGGAAATACACATACAGTACAACAGAAATAAGTTTAAACTTTTATCAGTAAATTAAAATTTATACCAAGGTAAAATAATTTGAGATTAATAGTTTTTTGAATTAAAGTAGATTCAATACTTCTTTTATCTTATTATTTCTAAGTTATATCCACCTTTTCTTTCAGAACTTAACCCCTCTATTTAGCTTTTTACCTGATCATTACCAATACTATCTTATAACCAACGTCCTTTAAATAATAAACATCCATAACCAATGTTTTGGAAATGTGAGTTTCTTTCTATAGACTGCTTCCTATTGTTTGAGGGTGTTGCACAAATACTGGTAGTATTGGAAGAGACTCAGAGCCAGATATTGAGGAAAGACTGAAATATCAGGGGGAGAAAATACCACAGTCAAATTTCACCCAGCTATCTTCCAGCTTTCTCAGCCTCACTTCTGGTCACTTCTATTTGCTGCTGTTTTTCTAAGCCTGCCTTAAATACCCTTCTCATCCAGCATGTGCTACTCTATTTGGTGGTCATTCTTGAACTCACAGAAACACAGAAACGTCTCTGTCTCTGGAGTTATGGCATTAAAGGCAGAGTCAACATTCCTGGATTTTTTATGTGCTGGGATTAAAGGTATGTGCCATTGAAGTCCATCTGGCATTGTACTCAGAAATCCAGAACTTCTGGAACTATGTGTGTTACCATGGCTCTGTTATCCATGGAACTCCCTGAGCTACCTCTGCCTAGTTTTGACTATGGATTGATCTCATTATATTTCAGGTTTTATTAAATATGTAATATATCACCACATGGGGGTGCTGGTTTCTCTGGACCCTGAGGAAATTTAGGATAATTGTCAGATATTGAGTGGGGTAGTGTGTAAGACTGCATCATCTTAGCCATGTATGCAATATGTGATGTGCAGAAGTTGGTTTAAGAAGTTTTGTTTTTTTATGTTTGAGCATGCAAAATATATTATATTATATGTCTTTTATTTCTTCTAGGTTTATTTTTTATGTCTGTAGCTAGGATTTTAGGGGGAAGTCTTCCTGATGAAACCTACTTTTCTTTAACCTGGAATGACTCTTAGCTTCTCATTTCTTATGGAAATAAGAGCAAAATTAATTTCCCAAAGTAAAATAATTTTTTGCTTCTTTTTAAAAAGGTCAAGAAATTTAAAAATATATAGATTGCTTCATTCCAGTAGTTTTCATAATCCAATGTATCTTAACTGGTGCTGTTTCTTCATTAGCATTCAGAAAATCTAAAGACAATGCAATAATGTATAGAATTCAGACTCTGTCAATTTTTCATCTTTACATGGCTTTTTTTATTATTTCATTTATCTTTTAAGGCTTTATTTTCATTTTTAACTAATTTTTAATCTATGACTGTTTCTACTTATTCTCTTTTCTCTCTCAATCTTATGTATATTTATAAACACATTGTAGAATATTAAGAGGGCTTGTGGGGTCTGGATCTGTTTTGACTGCACATCGGTAATCTTTTCAGTCTGCATGAGCAAAACTTAAACCTGTCATGTGGTTTAGTTCATTTATTCCCAGTGTATGCTTCCTATTTATTTATTTATTTATTTATTTATTTATTTATTATTAGTATGAATAAAGGTATATTTTTATTCATGTACTCCCTTGTTCAAACTCTCTATGCTCTCCTGCCCCTCCCAGTCACTCTCTATTCTTCCCATCTCTTTATCTCCTCCCCAGCAAGGGCAGTAGATACCAAGGTCCCAAGGTGGCTCAGTTAAGCATCTACTCTAGGCAGATCCACTTTCCTCACCCTAACATTAAGACTGAGTCAGGTGTTCCTCTGGAGGGAATGGGCTCCAAGGTGCCATTCCAAGGTGCTTCAGATCCCAAGCTATTCAGTGGTTGTGGTTTGCAGCTTGGACATGCTTCACTTTTTGTTTAGAATCCACTAATGAGTGAGTACATCCTCTGCTTATCTTTCTGGGTTTGTTATACTTTGCTCAGGAGGATGTTCTCCAAATCCAAGCATTTGCTTGCAAATTTTAGGATATGATTCTTTCTTACTGCTGAGTGGTACTTCATTATGTAGATGTACCACAGTTTATTAATCCATTCTTCAGTTGAGGGGCATCTAGGTTGTTTTCAGGTTCTTGCTATTATTAATAGCGCCGATATGTACATAGTAGAGCTAATGTCTTTGAAGTGGGAATGTGCATCTTTAGGGTATATGCCCAGTAGTTGTATTCCTGGAATCCTTGGAGTGATTGATTCCTAGTTTTCTGAGAAACTGTCATACTGCTTTCCAGAGTGGCTGAACAAGAGTTCAGCTTATACTCCCACCAACAATGGAGGAGTGTTCTCCTTGCTCGACAACCTCTCCAGCATAGGCTGCCATCTGTGTCTTTTATCTTAGCCAATCTGACAGGTGTCACGTGGTATCTCAAAGTTGTTTCGGTTTGCATTTCTCTAATGACTACAGATGTTGAGCAGTTTTTCAAGTGCCTTTCAGCCATTTGTAATTCTGCTGAGAACTTCATTATTAGTTTGGAACGCCACATTTTGATTGGGTTATTGAAGATTTTGGGCTCTAGTTTCTTGAGTTCTCTATATATTTTTGACAACAGTCCTCTGTTACTTGTAGGGTTGGTCAAAATCTTTTCCCATTCTGTAGGCTGTCGTTTTGTCTTATTGACTGTGTCCTTGGCTTTACAGAAGCTTCTCTGTTTCAGGAGATCCCACATAAATTAAGTCTCCATATTTGTGTGGACTTACATCTGGGACTTCTAATTGATTTCATCAATGAACTTTTTTTGTGTCAATGCCAAAATGTTTTCATTACTATAGTTCTGTGGCATAATTTGAGATCAGGAATAGTGATACCTAAAGAAGTTCTTCTAATATTTACGATTGGTTTTTAGCTATCCTGGTTGTGTGTGTGTGTGTGTGTGTGTGTGTGTGTGTGTGTGTGTGTTTTAATTTGAAACTGAAAGTTGCCCTTGCAAGATTTGGGAAGTATTGTGTGTGAATTTTGATGGAGAGTGCATTAAATCTGTAGAATGCTTTTGATAGAATAGCCATTTTTTACTATATTAGTTCTACCAATCCCTGAGCACGAGTGATCTTTCTATCTATCAATATTTTCTTTAATTTCTTTTTTTAGTGTATTAAAGTTTAGCATACAAGTCTTTCATTTGCTTAGCTAGAATTTTCCTTAAATATTTGAACCTATTGTGAATGGTGTCATTTCTCTGATTTCTCTCTTAGCCTATGGAGATACTGGACATCTTTGTCTTTTTCTTAATTTTAGTGGAAATGCTTTGAGTTTCCATTTATATTGATGTTGGCTATGGGTTTGCTTTAAATCACCTTTATTGTGTTTCGGTATGTCTCTTGTATTCCTAATCTCTCTAAGACTTTTATCATAAAGTGATGTTAAATTTTGTCAAAGGTCGTTTCTGGATTTAATGAGATGATTGTTTAGTTTTTGTTGTTCAAATTGTTTATGTAGCAGGTGACAGTTATCAATTTATATATGTTGAAACACCCTTGTAGAACTGTGATGAAGTCTACTTGATCACTTCTATATCTTATTAATGTGTTCTTAGATTAAGTTTGCAAGCATTTTATTGTTTTTCATTGTTCTCAATGCCAAAGTGCCTATAAACATTTTTTAGAAACAGACTTCTACATTTCCTTAATGCACCCCAATTTGTAATGGATATAATTTTTTGTTAGACCTAAACATTTTCTTGTCTGGTATAGGTTCTTTAAAAATTCCTTATTCTTTTACATAAAGTATGCTATTTAACAATAAAGATTTGTATCAGAATCTGATCCTTGCTACTGACATTTATGCTTAGATATTGGAATAAAGGTTACAGCAAAAGAAAAAATTCTAAGAAGAATGAGTTTTAAATTGAGATGTTCAGTTATAATTCCATATCGGGGCCTATTATTATCTTCATAAAGCTGACTGCAAATGTCATTGTTCTTCACATTTATAGCTATCTACTTGTGTCATTTGCCCCTTAGTTTTTTCAGGAAATTATATGCCATTGGTCTCTCATCCCTGAGGCGAGTGATGAAGAAAAAGATGACCTGAGCAGTATAAATACATCACAGTATATGGCAGGACTGCAGGCATGATGACATTTTTCAAAATAAATTTATAAGGGAAATGGAATAAGAGCAGAGAATGAAATTGAAGCATAATATTTTAGAAATTGCCATAACTTTGGAAATTAACATAAGGTATTTTATATAAATAAACATCATGTAAATGACATTTTTCCAAATTACTGTTACATATCTATTAATAAAAGTCTCACTTCAAATCTTTATATCTCCAAAACATAAATTCCTCAAAGACTTTTATGTTTTTGAGTGATAAGGTCTTTTTAGTTTTACAATTTTTGATGACTACATAGATTCAAATCAAAGTTATAAAGCTTCAAGGAGAATGACTAAGGTGACCTAACTACAAAATACTCCAATCAGGACTTGACCATAATCCTAAATTTTCTCAGGATTCCCATAAGATGACCAGCCCCCCCCCATTAGCTGGAAGTAGTCTAGAAAATTATGCCCACACTCCCCCCAAATAGATTATTGACATTTATTTTTGTTCACAGGGTTTGGTTATTGATGATAGTTAAATTCTTTCTAAAGCATGAAAGGGAATGTAGATATGCTAGAAGAAAAGGTAGATTATTAAATCCACTTTTAAAAAACAACTACATTTTTATGAATGAAGTCTCAATTTTTTAATCCATGCATCCCCTTGTTCAAACTCCCTTCCCCTCCTGCCCCTTCCAGTCACTCTCTCTTCTCCCCATCTCCTTATCTCCTCCCAAGCAAGGACAGAAGGTCCCAAGATCCCAAGGTGGCTTGGTTAAGCATC
The DNA here is from genome assembly GCA_004025045.1 of Sigmodon hispidus. Classification (NCBI taxonomy): domain Eukaryota; kingdom Metazoa; phylum Chordata; class Mammalia; order Rodentia; family Cricetidae; genus Sigmodon; species Sigmodon hispidus. Next base: position 26,104 of record PVIH01007605.1, on the reverse strand, counting down.
CACTCCAGGCAGATCCGGTTTCCTCACCCCAACATCAAGACTGGGTCAGGAGTTCCTCTGGAGGGAATGGGCTCCAAGATGCCAGTTCAAGGTGCTTCAGATACCAAGCTATTCAGTGGCTGTGATTTGCAGATTGGAAATGCTTTGCTTTTTATTTAAAGTCCACTAATGAGTGAGTATAGCCCCTGCTTATCATTCTGGTTTTGTGATATCTCACTCAGGAGGATATTCTCCAAATCCATCTATTTGCCTACAAATTTTAGGATATCATTCTTTCTTACTGCTGAGTAGTACTCCATTGTGTAGATGCACCACAGTTTTTTAATCCATTCTTCAGTTGATGGGCATCTAGGTTGTTTCCAGGTTTTTACTATTACAAATAATGCTGTTATGAATATAGTTGAGCTAATCCAAGTACTTATTTTATATAATATACACTGATATGGATTTTGGTTTATTAATATAAATTTAAGATCATTTTATAAAACTATATGTTTATTTCTACTCTTTTTCAAGGTATTATGCTTATTGAACTCATTTAAAATTGTAATGTATAATTAAATGTAGATTAATCATCATCTATGGTAATCAGCTTATAGTCATGTCAGTTAAGTTTTTTATATATACAAAGATATATTTCAATTATATAGGTAGTCTTCAGATACTTCAAAGACCCACAGAATATGACATTTAAATTGTTTTTAAAACTTAGACTTTTCTGCACAACAAGACATATCTTCTCCTGGCTGTACCAATATACTTCAAGAGGATGATGAGCATCAAAAATCTCCATGTGGAGTTTACTTTGTGTGCAAGAAGCTGTTCTTGCCTCAACTGCTTGACAGTATGCTATATAAATTGTACACACGTGATATGTAGGAAAGTAACCTCTGGAACTTTGCCAAAACAAGCTGAGATGGTCTTTCAGGTTGCTGCTTCACAGACAAACCTGCCAAACCTACAAGACACAAGGAACTGCCAGAGATTCTAGGCCTATTGATTAAAGATGGATGCCCCAATGTTACAAAGGAACTTTGGGTGACTGTCCAAGCAGCCAAATATCTGTCATTTCTAGAATTTGGAGGTTGCTTAAAATGTATTTCCTGTCTACACAGGTAATATATCTTTCTGTGGTCTTTGACAGAGTTGAAAATTAAATAGTTATAATTATAGTTTTTCTTAGTTATATTAAAAGGCAAATTAGATATAAAACGTTAGCTCATGAAACGAAGATAAATTGTAAAATAGTTTTCATTTTGCTGAAAACAAATAGACTAGATATAATAACTGTAATTCTTGTTTGATAACTATTTTTTGTTATATGTAATTTTACTTTGGTAAAATTAAAACCTTCCTTTTTGATTAGATAGAAAGGAGGAAGTGATGTGAAATGTCTTTCTGTATGCTGTGAATATACTTTGTTACCATTTGTTAAGAAAGAGGCTGTTTTGGCCCATGGGAAGGCATCTTAGAGGCAAGTGGGAAATCCAAGCATAGAGAAAAGAGGCAAAATAGTGGAGTCAAGGAGATGCTACAGGTGCTGGCCAAGAAAAAAGTTATAACGGGACACAAGTAAAGACACAGAGCCATGTGACAATATATAAATTAATAGAGATGGGTTGAGTTAAGTTATAAGAGCTAGTTAGTAATGAGCCTGAGTCATAGGCCAAACAACTTGTAATTAATATAAGCTTTATGTAATTATTTGGGACTAAACTGCTATAAGACTACAAGTCTGAACCTTGGGGCTAGGAAGAGTCAGAAAACTTCAGACTACATAGAGCTATGTTTCTTCAGCACAGGTGACACAATTCAGAGATGCTTTCTGTCCTTTGGGCAAGTTTCAAATTCCTTTTAGATTTATTTATTTATTTTTTTTATATGTATGTGTGCTTTGCCTATTTCTATGTGTGGCTTTCGTGGAAATGGAACTTGAGTGCTCTTAACCTCTTGGGTAACTCTCTAGGTCCTCTTTGGTTACTTTAAAATATTTATTAATTTCATATTGAGCTTTTTTTCTGAAAAGAAAAATATAGTCCCACAATTTATAATTCACCCTTTTGTCCTGAATATATAGTGTTTCTCCACTTTATCAACATAATTTATTAATATTCATAGGACATGGTATAAGAGTTACAATTTATTTGCCTGCTGAAAATTATTTTCCTAGTGTAAACAAAAATCCAGAGGCAAACTTTCTATGATTTCCCAGCTTCCTTTGGTCTGTGAACACAATTTTCTCTGTAGTATATGATTAGTGGTTATGATCAAGGCGGCTGGAACACAAGGGGCCTTTAGTAGAGATGGAAGTGATTTTCTTTGTTCACACTTCAGCAAGTTTTATAATAATTTCAATTAAGATTCATTCATTTTAAATACAGAACAAGAATCTTTGCTGGATTTATTGCGTGAGCCAAAGGTTTTCAAATTCTTACCTGATTTCCCAAATGAAATTAAGGTTTGAATCTGACTGTTCAGTTCTCCCTTAAGAATAATCCTTCTTTAAATAAACTGGGACATGATCAGCGGGATGACAGTTGTGGCACATTCCTATGCAATGAGTGGACAGTCATAATGAGCCTCTGTATTTCTATAGTGAGATAAATTTAATTGACAAATGGACTGTTATGGAAATTACTTTCAACTCTACCTCTCATTTATTCAAGGTTGTAAGAATGATGTGATTGCAAGTATAATTTATTTTGTCATCTCTGATACTATTTTATTTCTCCTTTATGATTCACACTGAAAATTTATGTAGTTACACAATAGTAATAATGTATGGTAATTTGGGGCTAGACATTTATATTTCACCTAATTAAGAAAAAAAACCCTGAATTTATTAAGCACAAATAAAAATTTAGGCTTATTTTAATAAGGATTTAGGAAATTATGAAATATATCCTTAAAAATATTCCAAATGACTGAGATCCTAAAGTACTTGGAATTTTAAAGAAGTTGGTAAAATTCCTATAAATATTTCTAACTTTCCATTAACAGATTTATTGCATTGGTTTGCATAGTACCCAATTTATTCTTTTTGCCTTATATGCAACAGAGAACATGATTAAACCAATGCAAGCATTTGCCAGGATGAGTAAAGTCATTCTTTATTCTCTCTGACACATTATTCTAATCGCAAAGAGATTTGTTTATCTTAGAAAGGAGAAAAATAATGCCACCTCCGGAATATCAAAGATAAAGTTGAAAAGTGATGTTTCATGATATAATTTCAAAGAATATTAAACATCTAAATTCATACTGCCTGTAAGATCACAGAGCAGGCTCCTTGAGTGGCTTTAATATATGTGAAAAATAGCTGCATGTAAACCTTAAGGCAAAGTTATCTATACATTATAAGAAGCTCATTTTTTAAAGGCTTATTTTTAGAAACTGTGCAAGTATATGTCTGTGTAGGTATGATGGTTTGAATAAGAATGGCCTTCATAGGCTATGCTTAGTCACCAAGGAGTGGGACTGTTTCAGTAGGATGATTCCTTCATGGAGGAAGTATGTCACTGGGAGTGGGATCTGAGGTTTCAGAAGCCTATGCTGCCCAGTCCCCCCTCCCAGTACCTGCGTGGTGCTTCTACATCAGGATGTAGTTCTCATCTACCACTATGGAACCATGCCTGTCTGGTTTCTACCATGCTCATAATACAACACCCTTCTGAACCCACAAGTAAACCCCCAATTAAATTATTTCTTTTGCAAGAGTGGCTTTGGTTATTGTATCTCTTCATAGAGTGACTGTTTTTATAGAACAGTAACTAAGCCAGTGGAGATATGAGTGAACATGAGTACAGTGCCTGAGAAGCCAGAAGAGAAAGCCAGAATTTTTAGAGCAGCTGGTACAGTTTTGAGCTTTCTTTAGGTGTGCTGAGAACTGAATTTGGGTTCTCTGGAAGAGCAGTACATACTGGTAACTGCTGAGATATTTCTCCAACCCCTAGGCTCATTTGCTTCACAGCACTTAGTGAGAACCTACACTATCCTATTTTGTAGTTAGGTATGAGAGAATAAAAATTCAGAATGTATGGAGACATTTCAGATGTGAGCTCCTGTGAAACATTTATATAAGCATTACATGTCGAAAAGTAATGTTCATCACATGTGTTCTTATAGCATTAGTAAAAGGAAAAACATGTAGATACAGACTATTCTAATGTTAAATTTTGTTTAAATCAATGTTAAATATTGACACTTCATATATATTTACGTTTTAGTTATTTTTCTATTACCTTAACACAACACCATAAAGAAGAAAACTCATAAAAGAAAATACTTTTAATTTTGGGCTCATGGTTCCAGAGGGTTAGAGTTGACAGCCATTATTATTAGCAGCATGTCAGCAGCAGGAAGGCATGGCCTGGAGCAGTAGGTCAGAGCTCACATCATGATCCTCAAGTATAAGCTGAGAAAGCTAACTGGGACTGCCACAGACTTTAGAAACTTCAAAGCCGATTTCTACTGACACACGTCCTTCAACAAGGTATCTCTCCTAATTGTTCTCTAAGAGGTTAACTGCCTGTGGATTATGCATTCATGAGTTAATGAAGATCATTCTCATCCAAAGCACCATAACTTACTATAAAATCATTACTAGAATATTTCCAATTATTTGTAGTAAATTTTCTAAGATCAATAGTTACTATTTATGTCAATAAGAAGTGATCATATTTCAAATACTCAGTAGCCATATGACATTATGGCTAGTAAACTGAACTACACACATCTGTGCTGTGAAATTATATAAACTGAACTCCACACATTTTGAAATCAGTACTATAAATTATCTTTTTCAGTCTTCTTGAATTTTTCTTTCATTCAGCTTATCCTAGATACCTGTGTTCATTTTTAATGGCCATTCTAAAAATTATCACAAATTTTTTGTCTTCAAGCATAAATTCTTTTACTATCTTGCATTCCTAGAGGTCATCAGTTCAAGATGGCTGTTCAGGGTATGATACTTTTGAAGACTGTATCATTGACAGTGGGTTGCCTGAGATGACCTTGATGTTTACTCTGCAAAAATATCATTCAAACCTTGACTCCTAGGTTGCTGTTTCTTTCTCTCTTCCCTCTTGCCTCCCTCTTATCAAAAATCAGATGCCTGGAGAATCCAAAGTATCCTTCCTATAATGATATTTCTGGTTTAATTAACTTGAAGAGTCCCTTTACCATGAGAGTAAACAAAGGATTGGTAGGTTAGGAAGCAGAAATATATAAGAGAGATACTTAAGCCCCGGCTACATATAGACACTTGTCCAAGAACCTTATACAGCATTAGTTCAAGCACAGTGATTTAGAGTTTAAAGTCAAATAGTAAACATTTACATGTATGTCATGGTAGCTTTTCTGGCTAGAAAGTGTGGAGGAAAAGAAAAGTGTAATTTAGCTGAGCTAGAGTAGAAAGGATATTCCTGCCACTTTCTTTTTTTTTCTATTTTTTTATTTATTTTGTATTTATCAAAAAAACAGTACAATGAATTTAAAATGCTGAAAAGTTAACAATAACTATAAAGAAGATAAAAATCATAAGCATGACTTATCAAGGGTGATAATGCAAAATAAGATTGCTACACATATATTTACTTTGTGTTCAGCTTTCCCTCTGAATTTTTTTTTTCATCCCTGTATATCCTTATTCAAGGTCCCTTCCCCCTCCCACCACATCAGGTCATTCTACTTCTCCGAAACTCCCCATCCCCTCCCTGGGCAGGGACCAGACAGTCCTATGGTCCCACTGACCCAATAATGCTTGGATCAGTCTCCACTCCTGGCAAATCCAGTTTTGTCCCCCCTCCCTCAAGAGTGAGTCTGGTGTTCCTATAGGTGGAGTGGGGTTCGAAGGGTCAGTCCAGGGTGTTTCTGATCCCAAGATGTTCAGTGGTTGTGGTTTGCTGCTTGGGCATGCTTGGCTTTTTTTCTTGTTTGTTTGTTTAGAGACCACTAATGAGTGAGTACATCCCCTTCTTATCTTTCTGAGATTGTGATACCTCACTCAGGAGGATATTCTCCAAATCCATCCATTTGCCTTCGAATTTTAGGATATCAATTTTTCTTACTGCTGAGTAGTATTCCATTGTGTAGATGTACCACAGTTTGTTAATCCATTCTTCAGTTGAGGGACATCTAGGTTGTTTCCAGGTTCTTGCTATTAGAAATAATGCTTCCTGCCACTTTCTAATTTTTAGTGCAGACAAAGGAACCCAAAGATACACAAGGAGATGTCCAATGTGTCTTCAATGACCCAACTCAGTGAGAATTTACAATATGGCATATGCATATTTCACATTTACAATTCCAAAAAGTTTCATTTTTACTTATAGGAGACACAAGTATCAGTGACTAGTATATGGCATCTTAGGTGTTATAGTATTAAATTCCTTTCTAATTTGCAGCAATTATATAAAATCTTAATTTTTGAATATTTCTAGAAGTCTCAGTGGGATAGAAGACTCCTAAACCATTCTGAAAATGTACAACTTATGACACGTCCATCAAACAAATTCAATTTTAAGAAGACTTTCAAAATGATTTTTTCACTGTGTATTTATGTTATTTTGTGTGTGTTTATCATGTGATATACTCAGGATTTCATTCTACCACCTCTTCCTCATCTGCCTCTTCTGCCTACTTCAGCATCCTACAGTAGAAAAACCTCCAGGAGTTACAATGCTTCAGTCAATTGATGAGATGCTGCCCCTTCAGACACCAGTGTACTGATTTATTATTTCTATCACTATCTGAGAACTTAAATTTCTCCTACCAGGCATTTAGATGTTTTCAAGCAGTGATTCTCAATCCGAAGGTCACATGTCAGATATCCTGCAAGTCAAATATTTACATTAAGATTCATTAACTGTAGTAAAATTACAGTTATGAAGTAGCAACAAAATAATTTTATAGATGGGGGGTCACCAGAATATGAGCAACTAACTGTATTAATGGCCACAGAATTAGGAAGTTTGTAAATGCCAGTTTTAGAGAACTTACAAGCACTGCATTCTACATACACTTGGAGCATTTTGTAAGTTTTATCCATTTTTAATGGTGGCAAACACTTCAAATATATTTGTTTGGCTTTTTGAGGCATAGGCTGCAAATATGTGCCACCTTACCAAGGTTATGGAGTCACAAGGTTAGGGTGTCACAGTTGGCACCAGGGCATGGAAGTCAATAACTCTACCAACTGAACTACATCCCCAACTCTTATTCATATACTTTTTAAATTTTTTTTCCAGCGTGGCTTTGAAGTCTATCTTGGAGCTCTTTCTGTAGTCCAGGGTGGCCTCACAGAGATCTGCCCGCCTCTGCCTTCCGAGTGCGTGAACACCCACTGTCCATCTGACTTCTTCATATACTTCTAAAAAGGTATTTCATTTAAACTTCTCAGTCTGATTCTCTCTAATTTCTCTTTATCTTGAAAACTCTGCTACACCTATCGCTAGATAAAGGTTTTACAAAGAACCTCTGTAACAATAGTTCATACAGTGTAGCTATGAGCTGGCTGGCCCCTCCCCCACTGGAACTCTGTGTTTATGTAGTCACCCTCCTCTCCTCAAAAAGCACCACTTTGATTGTGTGAATGTTCAGGGTATAGTGACTTGTGTCTGACTCTGCAGTGTTGTATTTTTTAGTTCACTGCTGTTGGAAAAAAATTAAAGTGCCCACCTATTTTGTCATTGATCTCCCATGGCTTCTTAGGCACCCGTTTTTGTCACAATGGCATATATACTCATCTCTGACTTTAGAGATGAGTGTACTGGCATCATAGGACTGACAGAGAAGAACACATTTGATCTAAAGGGGAAATGATTTTAGAGATGAGGAAATTTAATTTTGGGGTCAGTTTTTGACACAAATGATAGCTTTTTCCTGAACTTGTACAAATGAAATAAATAAATAATGGTATAGATTTTTGTGAAGGAAAACATGAAAGTTACATCAATCTTCCTCTATGCAGATGAATCTTGCTTTCCTTATGTGTTTGAATTGGAGACAAAGATATTTGAACTTGGCTCTGTTCTGAAACAGCTGTGTGGCTTTGGGCTTGTTGTTTTTTATCTTTGAGGGCTTATCTTCTTCACCTGCCATAAAGAATTGTAAAACATAATTTCACAGATGTTTTCCACTCTGGAATCATTTCATATATAGGGACTTACCAAAATATCAATGCTAACTTTAGGATATTATTTATAAACAAATGTGTAAAAAAGGACCAGCTTAGTTAAAGGCTTACATCGACACTTCTGCAATGCAAATGCCATTGGAATCATCTGTTATTTTCTTAGGGTTATGACTTGGTTTCAGCAAATCTAATGTGGAGCCTGGTGTTTATCATTTCTAACAAGCTTCCAGGAGAGGATAGTGCTGCAAGACCAAGCATCACTGTGTCAGACAGGGACCTGATACCTATGGGACTCTACCATCTAACAAGGTCACACTTACATAGTTATTCTCAATCACACTGGCTCAATTATGGTGACTGGATATGTAGTCTACCCAAAGTATTGCATTCATATGCTTTTTATCCAAAATAAAATGAAAGTAAACATTCAGACTGATTTTATTCTAGCTTCTCAGTATTTTCTTCTGCATTCATATTTCAATAGATTTTCATTGCATTGTTTTCTATGTAATCCAGTACTTTAAATAAAAACTGATTAATTCTTTTGGTCTCCTGTAAATGAGTGAAAATCTGACACATGGCTTCAATTTGTCTCTTCCCTCTTTTTACAAAAGGATTCTAGATATCATGTTCATGATTTTGATAGACATCACAGTGGTGCAGCTGGGAGCAGTACTGGAGGGGAAGCCCAGTGCAGGTGCTATGGGAATGCCTTTCAATTTCCATTAACATTTCTCCTTACTCAGCCTAATTTGTGTCAGGTACTGAACCTATGACTTGCCTATTAATTTGCACAGCTGGTCTCTGCCTCTAAGCCCTGAGCTGGGAGCTGTGTTTGAGTCCCTGCCCCCACTCTACATAGCAACTTCTCTCAGAAACAGTAAAGATGCAAAGGCAATATGTTGTTGAGAGTGAAATAATTGATGCTTTGCTTCTGGGAGGAGGTTTTATTCTTTCAATTTCCTAATAACATTCTGTTCTCAGAGATATAAATTGTGTCTGCAACTAAGAATTAGCATCAAATCTTTACTGTGATTACACTGGTGAGCCTAGCAAGGATTCCTGAACTTCTGTCTGTAAGGATGGCTCTTAGCATTGTAGAGTCTCCCAGTGCACAGGATAGACCCACTTTGATGAAGAACCATGAGTTTACATGGATTCAAGTTATAAAATTATTTTATCATTGCTGTTATTGTTCTACAGGTAGAACAGATCTCAGAGGACTGACTGACTAGAAAAACTGGGTTCTTGTGCTCAGTCAGCTTGTAAAACAAAAGAATCATCCAGAGAGCTTTTCAGAAATGCACTCTTTAATGCCGTTTTTCCCCTTGCTAAATGTATCCTGGTTTTTTTTTTTTATGTCAAATCATTTCCCCCAAATTTGAATCACAACAAATATCTTATGTGATTCTAGTGGTTTTCTGGCAGGTATGCACACACTACATGTTGGTACTCATCCACAAATCTGAACTAGCTGAACACCTGAGACATTTAATTTAAAGGTCAATATTTCAAAATGTGACTGTACAAGGACACTTTATTATGCAGATAACTGCTCTTTTGTGTCAAACTTTAAATGTAGATAAATTTAATACAAGTCTGCATTTTTGTTAAAACCAGACACTTATCTATCATTCCTGCAGATTGAGAAAGAGGCCTTCATTGTGAACTGCATTATATGATTGATGACAAAGGATGTAAGAACTTATAAAGAGAGGGTTTTTTTTTTCAAGCATCTAAGTTATCCCTTGGATCAAAAATAAGTTTTGATCCAATTTCCTTTACATACTTAAAGATCATGTATCAAATATTTTTAATATGCATACAAAACATTTATGCCTGATTATAGAGTATGCATGCAAAATTTTACAGGAGTATTAAAATAATATTTTTTCACCCTAATTACAATTAAATTTACTTAATGCCTTATACACATCAGATAATATGCTGATGACATCATGAAGCATTATGAACTGCCAGGATAGGGCCAAGTATTTCTATAGTATGGTAAACCTAGAAATCAAATTGAAAAATAAACATTAAAGAGAACATCTTGTTTTTATGAAAGGCTGGGATTCGCTCATCTAGTATAATTCCATTCCAGTCACTAAGGAAACAAGGACTCCTTGTGACTCTGTAGATGACAGCAGAGCTGAACTAAAGCATCTTGTATTTAAGTCGGCATTTTCTGTTGCAGAGCACAGCCAGTGTCTCTTGTCGAACAGTAAACATTTCATCTCAACCTATTTTGTTCAAACTGCAATTTTTAGACATATGTGGACATACATAAAACACTTGGAATAAAATTGTATCAAACAGAGGGTGGGGATATTATAATTTTAAACAACCAAATCTGTGACAGTGACTTTGACTTTGAAGAGTTACAAAGTCATTCAGAGCCTTCACTTAAGTTAATAGCAGGTTGTTTCTTAGGCTGGATTGTCTAATTACTATGTATTGAAAATCATTACTAAACTTGTAGTTAAAACATAGTGTTATGTATGACTAAACATGGATTTCAACCTGTATAGTTCATCAATCATGGCTCTGCCATGGTCTCAGGCATGCTTGCTCTCTCTTCCCTCCCATATTCTCATTTAGTCATGAATAATAAGACAGTTGTATATTATATAAAAAACAATTTTTGGAACCTAACAGTAACTTTGACAAGCATTTCTTTGTCACAATTTCTCTCTCATGTCATATTTTTATTGCCAAATTATTATTATTAAAAAAATAATTTTCATCAACAAACTATTACTGACTCACTTCATCCTGAAACATAAAAAGGTAAGCAGCTTTTCTAAAGATATCTGGGGAAAAGGTCAGTTTAAAGCATAATGACATCACACACTGATGTATTCGGTGAAGATTGCTTCATAGTTCTATGAGGAGTAGGAAGAAGGAGATGGAGTGATGTCATCACTCTAAGTACAAATTTTGAATGATGAAAACATTCTTTCCATTCTCTAAGAAAAATTCTTAGTACACAGAAAAGCTATAGTTTCCACTTGATTTTCTTTATTTAGTAGAAAAATATTAAAACACAAAGAAAGTTGTCTATCTTCTTGGGCATTAGGTTGAGATAATTTATTATTTTTAAGTTTGTGTGCGTATGCGTGCGTACGTGCGTGCGTGTGTGTGTGTGTGTGTGTGCGTGCGCGTGCGCGCGCACAAGTGTGGTCAAGCCTGAACTGACCTCCATTGATCTGATTCCCCACTGATGGAGTTACAGGCAGTACTGAGTCACCTAACGTGGGTGCCAGGAATGGAATGTCAGACCTATCAAAAACCAAAATATTCTGTTAACTGCTGAGCCACCCCTCAGGTATTACATTAAATTTAATCATATTTATTGGAGTTCTTGCCAAAATTTAATTTTGGTTAATCAATAATTTTTTTTAAACAAAATTGTTTATTATTAGGAATCATGTAAGAAACGTTTTCAGAGAAATTCAAGCCATAAGGATAATTTAGGTTATTAAGTAAAACCTGAATTTACTTTCTTGACAGCTACCCTTTCTTGCTTGGATCTATCTGAAAACGGGAAAAATCTGCAATGCTCTTTGGCAGTTCATTCTATTATTGGACAGTAATTGAAATAATTCATACATTCTTTCTGGGTTGCTCTGAAAGATTCCTCCTGTAATTTTCTAGTGGAGATGCAACGCTGAACTCATGAGCATTGAAAAACAAAAATAAAAGCAACACATTCTTCTTGTCTTAAAGAATTTCTTTTTTGGGAAGATAAACACAGATCATTAGTTCACCCTGCTTATCAGACTCAAGCAGTTTTGGTTGAAATGTTCTGTGCTTCTCTGGAAGATAGTATCTATGTTTCTAAAGTAATATTTCTAACTTGCAAACTGAATATATATATACTTTAAAAGGGTGTGGAATTACCTCAAAACAAACAATTAAAAATAAAGAAACTAAGGGTACAAGACTTTATTGTTCCTTTCTGCTCCATTCCTCTGAATTCCACATAGAGAAAATTTTCAATCTTCCTACTCCAACCAGATGTTCATACACACAAACATTATCACCTACAGAACAGCTGAAAGCTCCCAAATAATGTTTTATATGTATTTGTATGTATATATGTTTATATATACATATACATAGTCCAAATAATAACCCAATATGTCCATATAATGTTACTTGTGTGTATGTTTTCAGGTATGACTGTTTGGTGATGTACAACCAATTAATGTGCACTTCCATGGGGAAGACCATGTCTCCTACTCTTAGCTTGCCTTTCTTGTCTATAGTTCATCTTGTAGGCTTGAGGCCTCTTGTCAGGTTTGGCATGTTCATGGGTGCCATACATGTTCAGCTCACCACTAATAAAAGCACAGAGTTGTTGAGCCTGTTCCCAGTGGATACATCTATAAGATACTCCAGCATCAAAGGCTCAGGGCACATTACAGAAGAAGGGGTAAAAGATGATAAGGGCCAAAGGACCAGGGAGTTTGCTCTGAACTGTGTCTCCTAGAAATATCAAGAGCTGTCCCCATAAAGTCTCAGCAATATGACATCCCAAAGTTTAGGTTAAAAAGGAAGATGCAAAATATTGTTTTTAGACATTGAGATGCTACTTTCCAGAGTGGCCACAATTTTACTTCCCATGGTGACAGACAAGCAGCTGCAGGCCCTGCTGTCTCTACTTCCAGAGAGATAAGACCAAGGATGTTAAAGTCCAGCTTTGGTTGTTATTGTCCTGCAATTTTAACTATCTCACAATTGACACTACCATAGTCTGTGTGTTTCCCCATCATCCCCTGGAGCAGATAATGCTTTCTGTTGCTAAGAACATCCTATCACCTGAACATTAGAGTCCATAATTCTTTTCCTCAGTTGTTGAAGGTACTACTAGCTCATCCAAATAACATTATTCAGGACTTTCTGTGAACTACAGGATTGCACCCATGTTTCAAATTGGTTGAACTCTGAAGCACCAACCTACTCAGCTACAGAGCTCCCCAGGTGTTGATATAGGCCTCTGCTTGGAATGCATCACAAATTTGCTTCTTTCTCTGCTCAGTTGTGAATCCTTTACTTCTAGAAGTTAATTTTTAGAGGACACCACTATAGCATCTTTGCAAGTAGTAATGTTCCCGTTTTTTTCTTCTTTCAAAGGAAATTAATTATTTAAATATATCTTTCTTGGTGATAAGGTAGATAAAAAAATGAATGAGGATGAAATAAAGGCAGTTGGTAGTCAAGGTAGACATAGAGAGGTGCTTAAGTGTGGCTTAAAAGGTCTGCCATACTTCTGTGGCTATGTTATGGTTAAGCCTTGGTCTAGCCATAGTGATGTCATATACAAGTTTCCTTGGTAGAGCTCTGTCTATGGGTGGCACTGCTCCCATAGAGTTGCCCATGAGGTAAAGATGTAGAGTGGGATGAAGAAAATGATCCCTGAGTCATGTGGCTGTTGTTGAGTATTATTGATACAGTGGAGGAAAATAATAGGAAGCTAAGCATGAATAACCATTGATGAGTGTGAAATTAAAAGTCAGTGTATTTCCTGACCTGCTTGTAAACTCGTTTCAGTGAAATAGACAAGCTGGCTTTGGCTGTATTTCAGATTATATAGTCAAATATATGGCATACAAATGGCGAGGCATCAATGCCACAATGATTCAAATTTCTGACACATTGGAGAAGCAATCAAATGTTTTGAGATTTACTGTGGCAGTTGGCAGACTACTTCTGCAGAGCCAAATACTAAAATTTTTCTTCTTTGCAGACTAAACAGTCTCTATCACATCTCTATCAATTTCACCATTGTAGCAAAAATATAGCTTTATATTATCTATATATAAATGTAAAATATTTCAAAGGAAAACTTTCTTACAATCTAGGCAGCAATCTGGATTCATCAACACCAGGTGTTAAAGGAACAATAAGTTACTTATTTCCTCCCCAGAGGCAAAGGAGAGATTAATACATAACTTGCAACTTTTATGAGAAAAAAAGGTAGCAGCCTTTCATAAGCCTTTCTTGGTTCTGAGAATAACACATTCTACACTTGAAAATTGTGCTCTGGCTTCTGCTTCTGAAGTGAGGAAGGTTGCCAGAAAAATATAAAGCTCATAGAAATTTCTTTTATAAAAGTGCCCTTGGATTCACTAGAGAATTGTGTAGATAGAAAGACATTAAATGACCTTTATAACAGGTGCCAATAAGAAAATCACAATGAACATAGTGATTGCACTGAGGCATAAATGTAGGCTTGCTTGGGAATTCATTCCCACATCCCTTAAAGAATTTGTCATCATCTTGCATGATAGAGGATGAAAATAAAAACATACCTGATTGTGACAGTGGTAATATGGGTCAATTAGATGGGAAGTGGTTATCAATTGGAAATGCTCTGGACTGTATTAATATGATATGTCTTTTGGTATGCTGTGAATTACCATTGGCTAATAAAGAAATTATTGTGGCCTATGGCAAAGTAGCTTATAGGCAGGCAGGAAATTAAAGCATAGATAAAGGAGAAGGAGGGCAGAGTCAGACAGAGACTCTGAAAGCTGCCACCGAGAGATCAAGATGCAAAATCACAGGTAATCCATGAGCCGAGTGGCAAGACATAGCTTAATAGAAATGGGTTGAGTTAAGTTATAAGAGCTAGCTAATGATGGACCTATGCAACAATACAAAGAGTTTATAATTAATATAAACATTTGTGAGATTATTTGAGGTTAAATGGTTGTGGGGCTATGGGTTCAAACCTCAGGGGTAGGCCATACTGAATAGGCCAGAAAACTCTGACTATAAATGACACCCAACTTGAGGCACAAACACACTACCCTGAGATTAAGAGTCCCATGCTCTATCAACTGAGTTATACCTCCTATTTACTTATGATGAATTCAGGGTTTCTCTTCATACAGACAAAAAGGGAAATGAATTAAAGACAGTTTTTTAGTAGCAACATTTTCTTGGGAGTGCTCTGTTAGGTGGCAGCAAGCAGGGCTATGGATTTTTTAAGTGAGGCTTTTGACTCAGCTTTCATGGCAAAAATTGTATGATTTTTTAAGAGGCCCTAGAGCCAATCAAATGATATTTATGAGCAGAGGGAGGTGGTGAGCTACTTCGTAGGAGTGTGGACTCTAAAATTCCCAATATTTAGGATGGTAAATGTAGTTTCTGCCAGTAACTCTATTATGAAGGTAAGCTCTTACAAACCAAGGAGCTGGGTGGAGTCAGCCACCAGAGCTAAGCCTTAATCTTAGCCATACCATAGCAATTTAAAGGTGTAATCATAAACAGAAAAGGAATAGAGATATACTGTAAAGTCTGAATCAGAGTAGAGAAAAAAACCCCCACAAAAACCAAAAATCCTCTAAAAATACACATAGGCTTGAGAGAGGAAAGAAAAAATAAGGATAGATAAAGTCCTTACAAAAGAAATAAAATTATTTATATATATACATATATATATATATATATATATATATATATATACTCACAAGTAGCTATTCACATAAAGATAGAAAATACACAGAGTCTGAATACTGTATGCTATGTTGTCTTTAAATTGTTTGACTTCTGAGGAAGGAGCAAGAGCTGCTAAGGGACATTTCATTATAAATACTGCTGGATTAATTCAACCTATATAATTTAAAAATGCCTTGACTTCAAAGTTGTTACTTTGGAGAAGAGGTTATGCTTTTATTCCCATAGAAAATGAGAAGCTGTGGATTCATTTCAGGTTAAAGAAAATGAAGTTTGATCAAGAAAGCCCCTGTGGTGATATGTTAAATATTTAATAATACCAGACTGGAATACTACAGAAGATATCTTCCCACAGTCAAGTCAGGCAGAGGTTGCATATACCATTAGTACCATCACTTGGGAGGCAGAGATTGTTCTGGATCTCAGCAAGTTTAAGGTATAACAGTACTGTGGTAAGTCACACTTTTAATGCCAGCACTGAGATCCAGAGGATCTCTGTGAGTACAAGGCTAAACATCCAGGCAGTGATGTCACACACCTTTAATCCCAGCACAGAGGGAAGAGTGGGAATGATGACCTATGCCTTTAATCCTGTAACTCCAGAAACACAGATCTTTCTATGTTTCTGTGAGTTCAAGGCTAACTACCAAATAGTAGTAGCTCATGTCTTTAAACTTAACCTGGATGTGATATAGATAGGTGAAGAAGGCATTTAAGGCAGCCACATGAAGACAGATAGAAGTGTCCAGGAGCAGGAGGCTGGGGAAGCTGAAAGATAGCTGAGAGAGATTAGACTGTGGTGTTTCTCTCTTTGATATTTCTGCCTTTCCTCAATATCTGGCTTTGAGTTTCTTTTAATACACTAGAATTCATGCAACAAGACCCTCCCTGAAAAATTTCAATGGGAATGGATGACACAGATTATCCAATGTTTTAGAGCACCTCTGGTGTATTTTCTTCTGAGTTCTACATTCAGAACTGCTCAAGGGTGCTGGCTGAGACAATCCAGTTTAACTGACTACTCCATTCTGAACTTGATCATAATCTTAAGTTTTTCTTTGGGTCTTTATAAGATTACCAGTACTCCCAATCATCAAGAAGTAGTCCAGAGAGCTATGCCCACCCCCAAATGGATTATGCATGTCTGTCTTTGTTTAAAGTGTTAGTTACAGGTTGTTATAGATAATGGTAAGAAAAAGAACTATACAAAGAAAATTAGATTAGGGTTTTTGTTTTAAAAAGAAAAAAGAGAAAATGCTATGAGATTATGATCTTGTACATTGTAAATTTTTGTCCCTTCTACTGGTTTATAAAATGCTGATGGCCGGAAAGCAGAAAGAAAGTATGGGTGGGGTTACCAGACCAAGAAAACTCTGGGAAGAGGAAGAGCAGAGAGAGATGCCAGGGAGACACAGAGAAAGCCAGATAGGAATGCAGCTTTGAGAAAAGGCACTAAGCTATGTGACTAATAATGAATTAATTTAAGAATTAGCAAGTATTATTACTGAGCCCTAAGCCAAACAGCATGTAATTAATATAAGATTTTTTATGATTATTTATGAATGCTGGTCCAGATCTCAGGGCTAGGCTGGGCCAGAAAATTTTACTACACAGGGTACTCAACATGGGGCATGAACCCATCACCCTGGGATTAAGAGTTTCATGCTCTACCAGTTGAGCTAGTTGGGCTACTGATTGGCTCATGCTCAGGGACTTTCCAAACTAGGATATTCTTGGACCTGACCTGGGGTGGCTGGTTTTTAATTAGCTGTCTCTAGATTGGAACATTTTGTAGTTTGACTACAAGGCATGTTCTTGGCTAATGCTTGGTCTATTCTTCTCCCAGAACTGGGGAGGACCCCTGTTTGGTCTATTCTTTCTTCAAGACTTGTTAGGAATGTCTATTCTTTTCCTAGAACTGGGCAGGCCCCCTGCCAGAAATGTGAGACTGAACTCTATTTTACCTTTTTTGTAAAATACAAAATGGTGTTTCTTGACCTAAGTTTACTCTTGAACATTCCTACTTTTGTTTAAGATTACTTGTTTAGACAGCTGACCTTCAGCCACCTGGTCCACAACTGACTAAGAGCTGAGTAGAGCTGACTAAGGGTAAATTGAGGAAGCAATGAACAGATGTCAATGAAAGAATACATATAGCAACATAAAGAAAAACAGAGCACAACCAGGAGGAGCTAGTAGTTGTACAACATCAAGACTGGAGCATGGCAATGAAGAGAAAACAGAAGAAAATGACCTTAAAAACAACTTTATAAAGATAAGAGAAGCCTTAAAATAGAATATAAAATTTCCCTTAAAGAAATAGAAGAAAATACAAACAAAAAATTAGAAGAGATGAACAAATCCTTGAAAGAAAATAAAGAACACTAAAAAAAAAAAAAGAAAACAAAGAGTTGAAGAAATCATTCCAGCAATTAAAAATTAAAACAAAGGCCATAAAGAAGGCACAAATTGAGGCAATGCTGAAAATAGAAAGCCTAAGGAAATGAACCAGAACTACAGATGCAGACATAACCTCCAAAATGTAAGAGGTGGAAGAGAGAATGTCTGGAATGGAAGATACAATAGTGGAAAAAGATACATCAGTCAAAGAAAATACTAAAACCAAAAGAAGTCATAACCCACAACTTTCAGGAAATTTGGAACACCATGAAAGACTAAGCCTGAGAATAATCAGAATTAAAGAAGGGGAAGAATGCCAGCTCAAAGGCACAGAAAATATATTCAACAAAATCATAAAAATAACTTTCCTAACCTAAAGAAGGAAAAGCCTATAAAGATACAAGAAGCGTACAGAACACCAAATACAGTAGACCACCTAAAAAGTCTGCTTGACACACAATAATCAAGCCACTAAACCTATACAACAAAGAAAAAAATGTTAGGAGCTGCAAAGGATAAAGGCCAAGTTACATATAAAGGCAGACCAATTAAAATAAAGCCAGATTACTCATTGGTAACAATGAAAGCAAGAAGGTCCTGGTCAGATGTTATACAGACTCTAAAAGAACATGGCTGCCAACCCTGGCTACTATACCAGGCAAAACTATTAATCATCATAGATGGCATGGACAAG
This sequence comes from Sigmodon hispidus, assembly GCA_004025045.1. Classification (NCBI taxonomy): domain Eukaryota; kingdom Metazoa; phylum Chordata; class Mammalia; order Rodentia; family Cricetidae; genus Sigmodon; species Sigmodon hispidus. The sequence continues at coordinate 7,409 of PVIH01007605.1, read as the reverse complement.
ATATTTTATGACAAAAACAGATTTAAACAATACCTATCCACAAATGCAGACCTACAAAAAGCACTAGAGAGAAAACTCCAACTTTAGGAATCTAGATACAGCCATGAAACCACAAGCAATTGATAATTCCACAGAAGAAAAATCCAAAGAAGAAAACACATATGCTACCACCAAAAATAACAGAAAATAATAGTCATTGTTTACTAATATCCATTAACATCAATGGACTCAATTCACCTATAAAAGATACACTCTAATGCAATAGATACAAAAACAGAGTTGATCCTTCTGCTGCATACAAGAGACACACCTCAACTCTAAAGACAGACACAGGCTCAAAGTAAAGGTTTGGGAAAAGACTTTTCAATCAAATGATCCTAAGAAATAAGCTGGTGTAGACATCTTAATAACTAACAAAATTGACTTCAAACTGAAATCAATCAGTAGAGACCAAGACAGACATTACCTATTCATATCAGGAAAAATCCATCAAGATCAAGTCTCAATTCTGAACATTTATGCCCCCAACAAAGGGCACCTATATATGTAAAAAAATTACTACTAAAGCTTGAACCTCATATCAAACACCACACATTAATAGTGGGAGACTTCAATACCCCACTTTTACCCTTGTAGAGATCAACCAGATAGGAAACTCAACAGAGAAATAAGGGATCTAACAGATATTATGACCCAAGTGAACATAATAGATATCTTTTATATATATAATTATATAATAATATATATACATAAAGAACTTTCCACCTAACCACAGAGTAATATACATATTTCTCAGCATCTCATGGAACTTTCTCTAAAATTGACCACATACTTGGTCATAAAGCAAATATCAATACATACAAAAAGAAAAATGGGAAAAACTCCTTGTAACATATCAGACCATTGTGGTCTAAAGTTAGAGTTCAACAACAATAAAAATGACAGAAAGCCTGCAAATTCATGGAAACTGAACATCTCTGAGTTGAAACACCTCTGAGTCAAGGAAGAATTTAAGAAAGAAATCAAAGATTTCCTAGAATTCAATAAAAATGAATCCAACACATTCCAACACGTACTCAAACTTATGGGACATAATGAAAGCTGTGTTAACAGGAAAATTAATAGCACTAGATGGCTATATGAAAAACCCAGAGAAATCTCACACAAGAGACCTAACTGACCTAATTGCACAGATAAAGGCTTTAGAACAATTAGAAGCAAACACACCTACAAAGAGTAGATGCCAGCAAATAATCAAACTTAGGAGTGAAATCAATAAAAGTAAAACAAAAGAAACAATACAAAAAAATCAATTAATCAAAGAGTTGATCCTTTGAGAAAGTTAACAAGATAGACAAACCCTTATTCAAACTAACCAAAAGGTAGTGTGGGAGTATTCAGATTAGCAGAATCAGAAATGAAAAGGGGGACATAACAACAGATCCCCAGGAAATCCAGAGAATTATCAGGTCATACTTCTTAATATCTATACTCCATTAAAATGAAAAACCTAAAAGAAATGGACAGCTTTCTGGACCAGAATCACTTACCAAAATTAAATCAAGATCAGATAAATGACCTAAACAGACCTATAACCCCCAAGGAAACTGAAGCTTGTTATTAAAAGACTCCCAACTAAAAAATGCCCAGGGCCAACTGGTTTCAATGCACAATTCTACCAGAAATTTAAAGAAAAGCTAATATCAATACACATCAAACTGTTCCATACAAAGTAAACTGAAGGAACATTGCCAAAATCTTTTTATGAGACCATAATCACCCAGATACCCAAGCCACTCAAAGATGCAACAAGAAAGAGAATTACAGACAAATCTCCCTCATGAATATTGATTCAAAATTATTCTAAAAATTCTGGCAAAGTGAATTTAACAACATATCAAAATAATATCATCCACCAAGATCAAGTAGGCTTTATCCCAGAGATGCAGGGATGATTCAACATATGAAAAATTGTGATTATCACCCTGTAGAAAACTCAAATCCAAGTGTATCAAAGACCTCAACATAAAACCATCTACACTGAACTTGATAGAAAAGAAAGTGAGAAATACCCTCCAATGCATTGGCACAGGCAATGCATTTACTACTCAGCAATAAGAAAAAAAAATGACATACTAAAATTCTCAGACAAATGAATGTATTTGAAGAATATCCTCCTGAGCGAGGTCTCACAAACACAGAAGGATAAACAGGAGATGTGCTCACTTATTAGTGGACTTGAAACAAAAACATACTTTTTTCATTGAAAAATGATGGGTGAATAAAGTGATTAACAACACACACATACACACACACACATACCAAAAAAACCAAACCAAAACAAAACTACTGATTTGATTGTAGAAAGTTTGCTTAGCAGAAATTCATGGTGGGCATAGTGCATTCATGGGCATTAGCTGTGACCTACTGTGGTTTCTTTATCTGTAGCTGAGCCTAACCTGGCTTGAGAAGCTTTAGATTTCATTTTCTGTTTTATATATTTTAGAGAAAAGAGAAGTTTTGCTACTGTGTGAGTTTTTTAATCTATTCTGAATGCTTTGCTTTTTTATATAAAGTTTGATATTGATTTTCAAAAAACAATAAAAAATAAAAACAAAAAAAGAAAAATTGTGAATGTCATCCATCATATAAACAAACTTAAAGAAAAAAAAACCACATAGTCATCTCTTTAATGCTGAAAAAGCCTTTGTAAAGTTCAATATTCCTTAATCATAAAAGTCCTAGAGAGATCAAGAATACAGGGAAAATACCTAAGTATAATAAAGGTGATATATAGCAAGCCAAGAGTCAACATCAAGCTAAATGTAGAAGAACACACTGTCATCCCAGTAAAATCAGGAACAAGATAAAGCTGCCCTCTCTATCCTTATATATTCAATATAGTTCTCAAAGTTTTAGCTAAAGCATTAAGAGAACAAAATAAGATTAAGGGGATACAAATTGGAAAGAAATCAAAATATCTCTATATGTAAACAATATGATTATATTCATAAATGACCCCTGAAATTCTACCCTAACCCTACAGCTGATAAATACTTTCAGCAATGTAGCAGAATACAAGATTAACTCAAAAAAGTCAATAGCCGTCCTATACACTATGGATAAAAGGGCTGAAAAAACAATAACACAAACATTGCCCTTTATAATAGCTTCATGTAGCATTAAATATCTTGGGGTTACTCTAACCAAACAAGTAGCAGACATGTTTGACAAAAACTTTAAGTCACTGAAGAAGGAAATTGAAGAGGATATCAGAAATTGAGAAGATCTCCTGTGCTCCTGGATAGGCAGAATCAACATAGTAAAAATGGCAATGGTACCAAAAGCAAGCTACAGATTTAATGCAATACCCATCAAAATCTCAGCACAATTTTTTACAGACCTTGAAAGAACAATACTCAACTTCATATGGAGTAACAGGAAACCCAGTGTTGCCAAAACAATCATGCTCAATAAAAGAACTTCAGGAAGCATCACCGTTTTTTACTTCAAGCTATACTATAGAGCTACATAATAAATACAGCCTGCTACTGGCATAAAAACAGACCTGTGGATCAATGGAATTGAATCAAAGACCCTGACATTAGCCCACATACCTATGAACACCTGATTTTTGACAAAAAGCCCAAAAAATCCAGTGGAAAAAAGTATCTTCAATAAATGGTGTTGACATAACTGGGTGGTAGTATGTTGAAGAATGCAAATAGATCCAAACTTATCATCCTGCACAAAACTCAAATTCAACTGGATCAAATACTGTAACATAAACCCTGCTACACTGAACTTGATAAAAAGAAAGTAGAAAATACCTATCAATACATTAGCATGGATGACTATTTTCTAAGTATTGTACCAGTAGCACAGACACTAAGAGCAATAATTAATGAACAGGAACTTCTGAAACAGAAAAGCTTCTGTAAGGCAAAGAATTCAGTCAATAAGACAGCTTACAGAATGGGAAAAGATCTTCACCAATGCTACATCGGACAGAGGAATGTTCTCTACAATACAGAGAGAACTTAAGAAACTAGAGTACCCAAACCGAAATAACCCAATTTAAAATGTGGGTCAGAGCTAAAAAGGGAATTCTCAACAGACATATTACCAGTGGCTAAATGGAACTTAAAGAATTGCCCAATATCTTTAGCCATCAGAGATATGCAAATTAAAACAACTTGGAGATACCACCTTATACCTCTCTGAATGGCTTAAGATCAAAATCACAGTTGACAGCCTGGGCTGGTAAGTATGTGGAGCAAGGGAAACATTCCTTCATAGTTGGTGGGAATGTAAACTTGTGCAACTACTTTGGCAAGCAGTTCCTCAAAAACTGAAAATCAATCACTACAATGATCCACCACTATTGGGCATATACTCAAAGGATGTACCTACTTACTCCAACGGCATTAGCTCAACTATGTCCATAGCAACATTATTCATAATAGCAAGAACCTGGAAACAACCTAGATGCCCCTCAACTGAAGAATAGATTAACAAACTCTGATACATTTACATAATGGAGCACTACTCAGCAGTTAAAAGAAAATGACATTCTAAAATTTGCAGGCAATTGGATGGATTTGGCGACTATCCTCCTGGGCAAGGTGTTACAAGTTCAGAAAGATAGACATTGAGATTTCCTCATTCATATGATGATTTTAGATAAAGCAAAAATTACCCAAGTTGCAAATCACAACCCCTGTATAGCTTGGGATCAGCAGGAACTTGAGACATTCAGGAATTCCCTAGGAAGAGAAAATAGAGAAAATCTCCTTAGCAAATTGGGATCATAACAGGTAGTGACCACGAAGAGGTGGGAAAAAATCATGAAAGGAGATGGTTGAGTGAGAGGAGAAACAAAGAGGGAGAAAAATGAGATGGATATTTTGATAAAGGAAGCCAATGTGAGGTCCAACCAGTAGTGGAGGGGTTGCCTAAACATGACTTCCCTGATAACCAAATGATCACCCTAAGTATCATTATAGTACCTACATCCAGCAATTAATGGAGGCCAAAGCAGTGATTCAAAACTAAGCATCAGGTCGAATTTATAGTCTAGCTAAAGAGAGAGAGAGGAGAAAGTCTATATGAGCAAAGGGATAGGGATTATGAGGAGGAGTTCCACAGAGATGGCTAGCTGAATCTCTGGGGAGCTCACTGATCAAAAACAGCCACTGAGGAACCATCAGGAAAATGTATTATACCCTCCAAAGGTGGATGACTGTCTATTGCCATGGGCAGTATATATAACCTCATGGAGTTGAATCAGACTATGTTCCTGTGCATGAATTGGCGCCTTGGAGCCCATTCCCTACAGAGGAACTGCTAACCCACTTCTAATATTGGAATGAGGGAATGGGACTTACTTCAAATGGATATACTAGACTGAACTAATACATGGGAAAAAATAAAATATATAAAAAAGAGAGACATCCAGGGATCCCCCTGGGATAGTAATAGAGAGAAGATCTCCTGAGTAAATAAATAAAGATTACTTGTTTATGCAATTTTTTAAAATTTTAATGTATAATTAAGAAATACAGAATAAGTCATCTATGATAATCAAACATAATCATTTTAGTTATTTTTTTAGATATACAAATATATTTCAGTTAGATAGGTATTCTTCAAACACTTCAAAGTCTTATAGAATGTGGCATTTAAAATATTTTAAGAACCCATAAAAAAGTGACCTCTGGAACTTTGCCAGAGCAAGCCACAATAGAACTTCAGGTTCTTGCTTTACAGGACTGCATTCTAGAGGACATGGGGAGAAGTGACTGAGGAACCATGACTGGGTGGAGCAATTCTCCAAATTTCCTGCTTCACGAAAAGGTTTGTGAGAGACTCTAAGCCTTTAGGCTGAAGATAGATGCCAAAACACTACAAAGAAACTTTGAGAGACTTTCAGTTAGCCAGACTTCTCTGTCACATTTACAATTGCAGGTTGCTTGCAATGTACTTCCTGTTTACTTAGGTAATATACATCCTTCTGTGGTCTTTGTTAGAGTTGAAGATTAGATAGTTATAATTACAGTTTTTCTTAATTTTAATAGAAGGTAAATTATATATAAAAGTTTGGACTCAAAAAAGATAAGATAATGTGATGTTGTACCTGCATCCAGAGACTTCCAAAGACCACCATAAAGCTGGATTCCAATGCAAACAGATGAGAGTTAGTTTATTCTTTTGCATAGGTTTAAACCCTGGCCAAAACTCTATAATCCCAATGCAGTGGACAGAATTTGGCCCCTTGCTCAGGGGTGACAGGAATTTTAAAGAAAAGTGGGGTGTTACATATATTGGCTTTTCAGGATAGTGTAAAAGTATATTTATTAAATTTTCAGTGCAAAACCAAGTTTTGAATCTATTGGCTGCTAGGCAGGTTCCTGAGATTTTTTCCTAGATTCTTTTTAGACCTGGGCCCTGCCCTCAGGCATTAAATGGTCTTTCTCTGAGATAAAGTTTTGTAATGGTAAATCTATGCTTTTACAGGTGATGGAATATTTTCTTTTAATTTGTTAAAGGTAGAAAGTCAGCTATCTACTGCTGAAAGGGCAAGATGTAAAAGTACAGGTAAGCCATAAGCCACATGGAAAGACAGAGATGAATAGAAATTGGTTAAGTTGTGAGAGCTAGCTGATAATGAGCCTAAGCTACAAACTAAACAGTCTATATTTAATATAAGCATTTGTGTGATTATTTGGGGTTAACTGGCAGTTGGGCTGTGGGTTCAAACATTGAGGCTAGGCCATTCTGGACTGGTCAGAAACCTTTGACTATACCTCACATATAGTGGCAAAGAATATTTAGTATATTTAAACAAACAGTGATGTGATTGGTACATATTAAATTCTGAATTCAGTGTTTCAAACCTAAAGACTTTCAATGTGCAGAATAAAGCTCTATAGGAGCTATAGATAACTGTAATTTATCTGTGTATTTATTTAAGCTGTAGAAAGTGCCTCCTTCTACAGCCCACAGTATAAGGATATCTAACTGATGTGTTCTTTTCACCCTTCCCAATTAAAGTATTATGTCATGTTTTTGTGTGGTTTTCAGAAGAAAAGCATATAAGACTCTGACAGCAAAGATCAAATTTATTAGAGAAATCCTTATTTATATTTAATAAGCAAGACTAAGAACCCATGGGGAAGCTTACCTAAGTAATTTCTGCTGGTTTCCAACTCAGACCTCAGAGAAATTATGTCTAATGGTAGAGCTTACTAACACTACTGTTTCTGTGGGGATTTGGGGAGTGCATGAACTGACACTGAGGAGGGAATCATATCCTGAAGACTTTTGAGTGCAGTTGGTGCCATACCAGCATCTCAGGACCCTCAACGAGACCACCACAGAGCCACATTTCTTTTTTTTTTTTTTTTTTC